>JAKJHU010001021.1:98432-133756 GCA_022316685.1 Progne subis subis
CTCTTTGAAATCAGTGTGCTTAGCTGACTTGCATAAAGAGTTGGTTTTTTGTGGGAGGTACTAGTTGTATCTCTACTCATCCTTAGCTGACCCTGTTTTAGTAGAAATAATGGTGCATCTCAGAAATTGCTTGCTTGAGCAGTCCTGTTCAGACAGATACAAATGTATTAATGTTCTTGTGCTCATCACCAAGAGTAACTTAGATATTTTGAAATCTTACTTAGGTAAAACCAGACTAACAATATACTTTGCTAAACTTCAGCTTGAGATCTATGTTGGCTTTTGTGGAAAAGGGATGTATGATACACACTAAAAAAGTAAAAGAATTGAATCAATCCTTCCCTTTCTTTGTAGGGGAGGGTGGATTCAATTTTGGCCTGAGGACAGGAAAGTCATCTTGTAATGCTTGTTCTGATGATAGTTACAGCTCCTTGGACTTTTATTAATTTGTCTCTTGCAGCCAGTAAATATTTTTCTATGTATTTACCTGGAAGAAAAACAAGAATCAACATATTTGAAGTGAAATTTGTGTTGAAATAACTACAGCAATTATCCCATGTCAGACCATTTAAAACTTTCTATTACAGTTATTTCACAAGTTGATAAAATATAATCTGATAGCTTTCTGAAGAGAAAATTGATTCATTTTTGGCATGTAAGCCTAATTGCCTAAAAATTACAGACTTGTTGCACGAGGGAAAAGGCTTTTTAGCATGTTTAATTCCTTAGTAGATTTTGATAACTTCTGCATTAATTTTGAATTTTTTGTTTCTAGTATTTTTTCCCAGATGTTACAGCTGTCTTGTTCTTATTCTTAAAATACTGACTTGTTTTCGTGGTTAATTATAACTAATAGTAACATAAATGTGCAAAATCAGATCTATTAAGATTGTTGATTTGTCACCCTAATTCAAATTTAAGGAGACTTGAGATTATTTGAGCTCAAAACTGGGTTTCCATTATATAAGTTACTTAAAAATAATTTGGAAAATAAATAAATTTAATTTTTCTTCACCTCCAGAAGAACTTCTTTGTTAGAACCTTGAATATGGCAATCTCAACGTAGAGCAGCTGCATTTGAATGAGTTTTACTAGTGACTCCCTCTCAAGTATCTAATTGTTTTGGTTCCTAGAAGACCTCACAAGAAGCGGCAAACCTTGGTGGATGAATGATGCATCTGCTTTTCCAGCTTCACTTCCAGTCAATGACACACTAAGTAGTCGTAGTCGACAGAAGAGATCTGTAAGCCTTGAACGGTTTGTGGAAACGCTGGTAGTAGCAGACAAAATGATGGTGGGATACCATGGTCGCAAAGACATTGAACACTACATTTTGAGTGTAATGAATATTGTAAGTTTCATCCTTCTCTGTGTTCATATCAATATGTGTGAACTGAAATGATAATGGACCTCTCAAGTGTTTTCTTATTGCCATGAATATAAGGCTTTAATATGTCTACTAGCTTTCAGGAATGAATAGTTAAAATACTGAAAATCTTAGCATTTTGGGAAAAATGCAGTACTTTTTCTGTCAAGAAGTATGTTGTGGTTACTTTTAAATTGTTGTCTTTAATTTTGAATTCAAATAATTGCATTCAGATTATAGAGTTCTATTCTGCGTACATCGACACTCTAAATGCTTATTGTGCTGGATGAATTATGAAACAAGGTATAAAAGTTCCAATTCAAAAGTGTGACTCAGAAGGGTGGTTTTTTTTAACTGAATGGTCATTTTTTGGTAAAAAAATCACTTGTATTTAGGTGACAATGATACTTTTCCTTATGGAACTACATGAGGAAATTGGGTTATTTTTTTAACCATTTAGGAAGCAAGTAGTGTTTCTTGTCTGACTTTGTGCCTTTTCTTATTTTCTGGAGGTCAGGTTGCCAAACTTTATCGTGATTCCAGTCTAGGAAACGTTGTGAATATAATAGTGACACGTTTGATTGTCCTCACTGAAGATCAGGTAAGAACTGTTGTGCTAAGCTTTATACCTGTGAAATACAAATTACATTATTGTACAATATAGAGTTATTTAATTATAGCTTGAAGTGGCTGGCTCTGAGTACAAAACCTATCATGTAATTTTTTGGTACTTTAATCAAGATGAAGCAGTTCAAAGGAATATTCCTCGTGTATCATCTCAAAGATATGTATTCTTACTGCAGGTGACTATTACGACACCTTTGGGGATATCAGTTTTATTTTTAGATCTGTATTTTGATTTCTTTTTCTGTATTGACAAAATGATTATTAAAGTTGGAGCAGATAGAATGATGGTTCAGTAATACACAGCTGAACTTGGGGTCAGATATTACAGAAATAAAATTTGGCAAGAAGATTTTATTCCTAGAAACCACTGCTTCTAATTATAGTCCCATTTTAGTTTTCAAAAGGCTTAACAACTGACCTTAGTAATTTGTTTGGAACATTTCTGGTATGCATGTTGTATTGCAGCCAAACTTGGAGATAAACCACCATGCAGACAAGTCCCTCGATAGCTTCTGTAAGTGGCAGAAATCCATTCTCTCCCACCAAAGTGATGGAAACACCATTCCAGAAAATGGGATTGCCCACCATGATAATGCGGTTCTTATTACTAGGTATGGTCATTATAAGTATTGTGTTTATTTTATTTCTTGTAGCTTTCTTGTTTTTAGCATATTTATGTCTAGAGGCTAGTTGCAAAGTAATGTATTTGGTAGGTAACCTTAGAAGGAGGAAGATAATTAGATGGCTTAAGTGTATCAGATTAATAAAGTTTAAATTAAGAACTTGGAAAAGTAAGATCTGCAAATCGCTTGCTTCTGCTGTTATTTTCACTTCATAATTGCCAATACAAAGTATTACAATAGAAAAGATGGATCCTATTGAACATTTTATACTTTAATAATTGAAAAGAATTCATAAGGTTGCAGTCAACAAACCAGAATGAAAAAAGTTTTGTTAACCATGTAAAGTGTTTTTGTAAGAATTTCAAGCCAGGACTTCAACTAGTGTAATAGTATTTCTCTGAAAACAGGTTCTTGCAGATTCCAGCAATATGAGACTCTGCTTTGTAGCTGGTTTGATTTATTATGCCTAATTAAGATGAGAACTGACAATTTTAATAGGTAGTTTCAAAGCCTGCATATGTGCCCTGTTTTTTTGTTTAGTTGGTTTTGGGGGTTTTTTTGGTGTTTTTTTGCTTCTATTTCACTGTTACTGTGATAAATTCAACATAACCTGCACTGTAATCTTATGATCCTGTTAAAGGCATTCATTGTCTGTCCCTTTGCCGTTCAGTGAAGGCGTCTGGGAAGGAGAAAATTCTCGCTGTTGTTTAAGGACGCTATTTATTCTTTTTGGTTTTGTTTAAGTAGCAGCAGGTGCAGCTGCTCTAATTTGGATTAGGATCTTTTTATTATGATTTCTGTTTTCTAGGACAAATTCTATACTGCTCTGTATGTAACCTATTTTGGAATTACTGCATTCACTGCAGAAAAATTAAAATGGCGATTAAAATAATGCATATTTTGTATCATTTCACATAAAATTTATGCAAGGTTTTCGGTTTTTTTTCTTGAGGGAGGTGGTGTTTTTTCTTGGTTTTGTTTTGTGCAATGAGCAGATCTTTTTATTTTTGAGAGGAAATAGAAGATAGTGAATCACTTACATGTATTTTGTATTCATATTTCAGATATAATTGTTATGAATGACCTTAAATACTATGTAGTAAAAATCAGAGTGATACAATGATAGAGTGACTCAGAAAACTTTTAGATTCCAGAAGTGTAAAAAAATATTAAACTCTAATACAAATAAATTGAATGAAATTAAAAGTGAAATAGTTGCATTCTAAGGTCTTAATTTTTCACAAAGGCTTTTTGTTTATGGTCATTTTTGTGCATGTAAGTAATTCCTTCACTGGGAGTTTTGAAGCAGAATATGTGTTTACAGCTTTGCTACACATGAAACTTTCACTGGTATAATTTACAGAGGTGAAAAAGTGTAATCCATGGGTAGCATCCTTGTGTCAGTTACAGTTCCTCAGTATTCAAATGTATAAGTTGTATTGGCAACTCTGTGTTTTTACTGCTAGGGCTGACTAACCTGACACTTTGTTGGTATATTCTGGCACTACAAATCGCAGTTGTTTTCTTTCATAGCTGTGCTTTAATGTGTCTTATTTTACTGTATATTCTGTACTGGCTTCCCTGATGTGGTAGGATGTTCCAGTGGGATGTTCCCAGTGTAGTTCTGAATAGTTCTGTGTTTCCAGAGAAAAGCTTAAGCCAGTGTTAACTTGCAGGCCTCTAACTGTAAAGGGAACAAGTTTTGAGAGAACGTGAGTAATACCTGTTGAAATTTACATTTTTTTTCATCAAGAAACAATAAATTGGTTTTTAATTTTTTTTTATTCTTCATTATGAGGACTATAATTATCTAAGTATGTAGCATGTGTATTTTGTCTTTTAAAAGGGATGCCAGAATTTTAAAACTTCCAGTTTTCTTCTAAGAAGTTTATACCTCTAAGAATATACCTGTATTTTAAATCAACAAAGTGCTTCAGTGTTGTGTCTGCAGGCTAGTAATACCTACCTTTATAAAGTTCAGTTATATACATTTTCACAACAAAATGGTTATATTCGTTTATCTATATAAAAATTATAATTCCTTAAAATAATCACAAGGGGTGCACTAGTCAATTTGAGTGGATAAATCAAGCTTTTACTGAAACTGCTAGCTATCCTGGCTGTGACTAATAAAACTAATCAGCTTGTGTGAAGGATAGTTCTTTCTTAGGTTGGAATGAGTAAAGACAAATCTATATTCATATAAACATGTAAATCCACTAACTTTAATAATTCTAAATGAATTACTGAAATGTTAATATACTTGTTTTCTTTCTGTTGTCTGTCTTTCACTTGATGAACCACATTTAAGGTGTTATATGCAAAAGAGAAGGATATAGCTATGATTCTTTAGACTCCTAGTGTACTGGAGAGGTCTTTAATAACCATGTCTAGCCAAAGGAATTTGAGCCTATACTACCAAACATTAGGATACTTTTTAGCCATGCGGATAGAATTTTGAAAGCCATTTCCTGAATCTGTCCCACTGATGCTGCTCTGCTTTGTACGGCGTAATTACATTTTTATTGACTTTGACACTGGAATCAATTTTTGCTCATTGTGTGTACTTCTATTTTATGGAAAGTAGGAAAGTTTCAGTTCAACATTATGAATAGTTTTGTGTTGATTAAAACCACATTTTTCAGTAAGTAATTTGATGTATTTTAAAATATTACCAAGTCCTAGCTAAGTATTTAAGTTTGCAAATTCAACAGTCTTTATCTGAAATGTGGGACAAAGGTTTTAAGAAAATGAGTCATTATCTTCACCTGTATAAATGAAGACAGCACTGCAGCTTTTCTTTGCTGTCCCTTCATGTTGCTTTCAGAGATGGCATGATCTGATCTGGGAAAAACAGTATTAAGTCTGCACATTCTGTAGGGGTGTCTGCTTGACCAATGCAGACAGACTTTTGTATCCTAAACAAGCTGTGTGCTAAAGCCAGGTGGCCTCACTGGTGTGGAGGCATGTCAAACTGATCTCCTAGGTCCCAGGGAGGCATTGCCATGCCTTCTAAGCCACCAGCCTTTGGACAAGAGCCTGGCTGTGTTTGGTGTGCTTGGTCTATGGGCCTATCTGGTCGTGGTCCTGCAGCCACCCTGCAGTTTGCTAAGTGTGCAGGGAATTGCAGAAAACTTGTTTGCTAATTAAAAATACACAAGGCAGAGACTGGTCTAAGCAAGACTTTATATTGTGTGTATCACCTACATTTTTCCTGTAAGAGAATAATATATTCTCAGACGTCAGTGTTTTATCCTGAAAATTGTTCCATTTGGGTTCTTGGAGGCAAGTGAGAGCAGGCGGACTTGAACTGTGAGGTTGATTATTGGTGTAATGCTGTTCAGATAATGCCATCTTTTTTTTGTGAAGATTTTAGATAAACCTAGTGAATCCTTAAAAATATTTTGTACTACAAAATAATAAAAACAGGAGAGAAACTTGTGTGGATGTCTAATCTCAAATCCTTTGACAAAAAAAGAGCTCTTGCATTTGGTTCCTGTGTTCCTGTATCATTATGTGATAATCTTACTTTTTAGCACAATGTCAGATTGTCAGATAATTAATTTTAAAAGCCAGTGTAAATTTCGAGGCTTGTGCATCCCACCCCAGTGTAGAGGTACCAATTTACCTTTTTGAAGTTCTTATTTAGTGATTTGGCTTTTTTAACCTTCCTTGATAGGCTGCTTCCTCTTTTTTTTTTCTTCAGAAACTCTTTAAGAAATAGAGTCTCCCTAGATTACAAAGCCACAAAACTTAAGAGCTATAGTGTACAGCTATTGCTTTGTTTTTTATTTATGTTTTTGAACCAAGCTGCCCTTCCATTTCAGTTATTTGGTTCCTTCTCTTGATCATAAAGGTCATGAAGTAGAGATGGTGGTATTCCTTAAGAATCTTCCTAAGTTAACCTTCATTAACTATACATTATAGAGAGAAACATTCCTTTTCCTGTGTACCTGCGCAGAATGGTAAGGGGCAGAAGGTTGGATTCCCGGTTACCTTTGTATCAGGATTGAGAAGGTGAAAAATTTTTTAAAATGTCTTTTGTTTTTCCTTTACACTAGTGCTACATTTCTTTGTAGGTAAAAAGGGTTAATTTGATTTGTCCAGGTACTAAATAGTTGTTTATCCAAAGGATGTGTGGCTGACTCTCTAAACGTTGCAGCAAGAGAATGTTTTGCTGCTGAGATGGAAGATTACTTTGCGTCCTGCTTTGTTAGTAGATCAAGTACAAAGGCGTGCCAGATAGGCCGTAGAAAGGAAGGTTTCAGAGAGAAGTTAAGTGTGTATCTCTAAAGGGACAGAATGTGGTCTGTGAGATGCAATTGTTCTAAACAAATAAACATTTAAAACCTCACTCACTTCAGGAGACAGTACTCAAAAATTGAATGAAATGTCATCTACTGTTGGTAGTTCACACACTGTGAGTTCGTTTTGGTTTTTAGAAGGAAAACAAATTCACTATGCTTGACAAAAGTATTAAGAGATCTTTGCAGCTAGGGTACTTTTATGGGAGCATTCCTTGCAGAAAACTTACTAGAATTAATTTTAACTGTGTGAACCCATATGGTTTTATGTAGATAGACCTTCTGAAATTCTTGACTTAAAATACCTTGAAATACAAAAATCTTTTACTTGGGTTGAAATTCAGTTGAGTTAAGTTCACGAGTGGTTTGCTTCTTTAGCAACAGTTAATTCCACAGCCCCGCTGAACTAATATACTCTGTTGGAAGGATCCTTATTTGATTGAATAAAGAATTAGAGCTGTAAGATATTTTTATTGACTAAGTCAAATACACCTCCACTTGTAGGTTGTACTGATGAGAGTAAAAATGCTCAGTACCACAGATGGTGTATTTTTTCTATTTGTTTGGATCTTAAGTGCATTTGTATATATTAATATTGTGAGGCAGTGAAAGAACTCTCTCTTAAGACACTTGTATTTTTACTGGGTACCACTATTAAATTGGTGTATTGCTAAACAATGTGATATGACTGCTGTTATCATTAACACCAGTATTAGTATGCAGCATTTCTCTAGCAACGCTATTGAAGCCCATATGGGAGGCATTAGCATTGTTACATGGTGGATTTTTTGAGTCTATCAAGGGGAGAATTTTACAGAACTGGCTTATGTTTATTGTATATGCATAAGATTAATTTCGCAATGCTTCAGTCAGTTGTTTCCTCATGCAGTGCCCTTATGGGTAAGGGGCGCTTTAATTTGTCTGTGAGATGCCTCTGATGTTCAGTGCTGCCAGTTTTTCTTAGGGCACAGAAAGCATATTTAAATGGCAGCAATTCTAAAGTCCTATAATTCTTGTGGTTCATAATGTGGTTCTAAGAACAGAAGTGTTTCTGACATTGCTGTAGATATTCAAGAGCAACAAAATGTTTCATTTTGCATACCTGTGTAGAGCTGACCACAATCATGCCTTTAATTTTTTTAATAACATTAAAAGTGTTTAGGCAGCTGGTTATAGTTTTGTAGTTGCATTGTTCAGATAGCAGTCCTAAAAGGAAATTGTTTAATGGACATTCTTGCCCTTTTTCATGTCAGTTGCCTATGGGTTAGTAATACATTTTTATTCTGTAATAGTAAGTAACATTCCCCCATCAGGTTCTGTACTAGTTAAGGCATTTGGTAGCGAGGTGAGGCCAACCAGCCAGGCCTCTGCGCATTCCTTTACTCCTGCAGGTTCAAGATTGTTATGCTTCTTTTCTGAGGCATTTTCCACTTTTCTTCTGGGCTTCTTAAGTTGTTGCAAGATTTCTTTTTCATACAAGGAACTCTTATCCAGCTCCGTGAGCACGATTTCCTAGCTTTATCCAATAAATATGTAGATCCAAAGCATTTCTGTTCTTGTGAAGCCTTGTCTTGGATCCTCATCCTGTGGCTGGTTCCTCTGTTAGAAAGAAGAGCTCCAATTTCAAGTGGTAATTCTGTGTCATATTTCTTACTTAACTTGACTCTGAAGTCCATTAAGCAGTTTTCGCCCTTGTTTTTTTGTATAGCCTTTTAGCTTGTTCTGCTGGAGTTCCTTGAGATGAGTTTAAGCACCTGACAGGAGACTGTTTCTTTTTGTGCAAAAATCATAACAGTGTCCATCAACTTAGTGTGTAAGATTGAGGGAGAGGTTTGAAAAATGGAGGCATATATTACTCTTAGTGTCTGTCTCTGCAGATTTATAAAATATAAGGTGACAGCTTTCCATATAATAGCACTAAATTCCCACTTATCTTTGTTTTCAGGGAATTGAAAGGGTCTAATAGGGAAAAATGTATCTGCATATTTAAAATTATGTATTTAGGAAAAAAAAAACCATGGACAAAATTGAAGTCTACTACTTTGCTCAGCAGACTAAGGAAGGTGAGGCATTTTATGCTGTGTATGGTGCTTCACATAGGGTTATTTATTCCAGTGTCTCTATACAGGATGTATTCCTTGTTAGAGTTCTGCTATTGACCACTTGAATCAGTCATGTTGCTAGATATGTCACCACTGTCATAGCTTTTATATTCTTTCTTCTGTGTCAAAAACATGTTGGGAGTCTTTGCTATCTCTTCTGAGCCATATTCTTTGGAATGATGACCCCAAGATTGATAAATGAGAAATTGTGACTGAGACATGCAGCATAACTGGGAGCCATTACAGCAATACATGACCTTTGTGTAGATGATTCACTTTAGATAAATCTGGGTCAAGAGCCATGTTCCAAGATTGCAAGTGGTGTGCATTCTGTGTGGGGGAGGAAACCTATTCAGACATCTCAGTGAAGAATTCTCTGTTTCCCATTTCGTGTCTTTTTGTGAGGTGACAATCTGTAGGCTGTGACATGATAGAAATCAATAGATGAAATAGGCAATAGAAGAAAATAGGAAGTAGTTGGAAATTAATAAAATCCCTTGGCATAATATGAAATTCCCCTTTCTGTGGCAGGTATAAACTTGATGGGTGGGTTTTTTTATTGCCCCACGTCATGTTAGCAGAATAAGATGGGAAATATTGTTCAGGTGTCCACTCTTGGCTGGAAATTTTTTTCATGAGTGCTTTTTGTTTGTTTGTTTGGATTTTTTTTAAGGGGTAGATTAGGGTAAATTTTATCTTTAAACTTTATTCCTAGATTTTGTAGCTGAAAGGAATCAAATAGACTCTGTGGGATTTGAAAGAACTCATGTGGAACAAAATAGTAGCTAGAGTGTGAATCTGAAAACCTGCTTATTGCATGGCAGATGTCAACCAGCAGGTTGTTTGCAGCTAATTAACAAGCACAATGTGTTGGTGGAATGCTTTCTAATTAATAACAAGGCTGTTGTTTTTAATTTCTGATGCCATTAGTTGACTCTTAGTGTACAGCTGTTTAGTTACAAGATGTGTATTCTGATTTAGTTTATAAGATTTTAGTCTGTGAGAGTGAAAGGATGGAAAAGGTATAAGGTATACCCAGAGTTTGCCTAATCCATTCCAGATGGACAAAATGTGTTCAAAATGTGCTTTATTTAATACCAAATCCAGAAGAGTGACCAATGTCATGGAGTTAAGCTCAAATTTTCATACTCTGACTTGAAGTCTGAAAGCTCTTTTCTTTTAAATTTTTTAGTCGTTGTTAGATTGATTAAAATAAATGGTACTGAATAAAAAGACTGAATAAAAATAATGTTCTCCTGTCTCAACTGAAATAGGAGAGACAGAAATTGTGGGTGTAATCCCACAAATTTCTCTTCAGATGTGCTCACTACAGGGAGCTGGTTATATACTTGGTGATTTTCTGAATTGGAAAATTTGTGAATATTTACTAGCACACAGGATGAACAATGCAACTCATAGCTGCCCCAGTTAAAGTCTTATCTGAATGCGGCAAGGAAACTTTTGGCAATTAAAAATGTATCTGGATAAACCAAAAAAAAGCCAAACTACATACGCTGTTAATAGTAATGTTATCATTCATGTTAATGTCTCCTGTAGTTTATAAATAAATTTTCCTGTTTGTACACTAGACTTACTAGAGAAAGAAAAAAAACCAGCAAAAAATACTTTTTTATGCTCTATTTCCCCTCCTTTTTTTCTCTCCAGGCATTCACCTTCTGAATTGCACAAAGGGCCATAAAACTATTGAAATTATAGTTTTTCCAGGAAATGTTTGGTGGTAATAGTTTGGGATATCTGCTAAAACACTCAGTTACTGCTTGGCCAGATATCTGACAAAGGGCTTTCTAGCAGTTTGAAATGTTTTATTTTGCTTTCTTCTTCTTCTTCTTTTTAATAAAGTACATAGACTTGTTTAAAAATCGCACATTTTTAAGTTTTCTTAGTAGTCTAAGTAAATACTTACCTTTTTCAATGTTTTTCCCTTCTATTGGGGGCGTTATTATTTTCATAACCTACAAGCACTGGCAGAATAATATATTTGTCAGTGAGTATTTTTTTTCCCTCATTCTTAACAATCCAGAAAAACATATTAGGCCAGTTTATTCCCTGGATTTTCATCAATTTTGGATTTTGTTTCTGATCTGTTGCATAAATTCTAACTCTTGCTGCACATAAATATACATGTACTACAGTTTCATGTTTTCTTCACATTTTAAACATGAGTCTGGATTATTTAGCTCAACTTTATCACTACCTTTTATTAGATTGGTAATGTATAAGAGTACATTAAAATGTGGTTTTAATTGGGACACTGGTTGTAAATTAATTCTTTTAGTGCCAATATCATATCTATTTAACTTTATTATTCACTATTCTCTAGTTTCTGATAATTTACAACAATCTTTCTAATGAAGGGCATGATTCTTTATGCTTTGAGGTCAGTTGCAACATGCTCATTATTTCAGTAGGATCTGGGTAAGATTTCAATTTGAGTTTATGGATATTTCATTTTAATTATGCAAATAGTGAAGTAAAACCTAAACTGAGCACTGTCTGTTCTGTGCTACTTAAAGCTTTCTGAAAAATGTTGCAGTGGAATAACGTAGTAATGTGCATGAGTGTCTCAACTTTTTTTAAATTAGGTATGGTATTTTCTCTGAAGAGTTACCCATTTCTGTACTAAATTAATGTTTTTTATAAACTTCCTAACTAATTTTTAAGTACATTCAGTGCGCTTTCCAAAGTGATTAGCACTACTTACAGTGGGGTATTTTTTGGTGATTTTTTTTTTTCCCCTGCTTGCTTGCTCTCAGTGAATTTACAGCAAAGAAGTGACACTTCAAGGGAAGTGTCTGGAAATTTGTAGTCAAAGAACAAGTGTGAATAGGCAGGAGCAGAGGATATTACAAAATCATCTCAAGGAAAGAAATAAATTGTATTTAATGTCTGCAGTTGTAACTGTTCTGTTTCACTTTCATAGTGTATGATGAAATGTAGTTTTAATGGCTATTAAAATTCTGACAGAACTGGATGGTGGAAGTAAAGTAAAAATCTGCAGTTAAAATTCCATACTTGAATATTTTGTAATTGCTATGCTGTACTAACCACATGTGCAGGACTAATTGGTACTGAAGCTGATTTTAAAATCAGATTTGCTAAATAAGAAAAAAGTTTTTTCTTTAAACTCATATAAAAATCAAACTTTTGTTTTCAGCTCAAATACAAATATTTTAATGAATGAGAAATTTGACAGAGAAAACAAGAACCCACATTTATTTACATCTGGTATATTCAGAATTAAACTACTGCCTTTGCATTCCCAATTATTTGTGACTATGAATTCCCAGTTATTTCCTTAACTGGCATTTCTACTTTGCTAAAGATACATGTTTTACAGTCATTACTTTATGAAGTAAGTGTAAGAAACATGTTATACAGTCTTTGTTATATAAAGTTAACTCTGGAAAGTATGATTGCTGGAATATGAAGACTGAGATAACTGAGAACTATCTGAAATTCTGGTCAAACCATTTATTTTGTCACAGCCTGTGAAGGAACAATGGTCTGGCAAACTGTAAAGAATTAAATGTGCAACTGTAAACAAATTTAATGACTAGCTAGTCTTGTGTAGATTTACTCTCTCATACACTATACCCCAGTTCCCCCTTCCATTATTTTTTCCTGTTCTCTTTTATTGCTGCTGCATTGACCTATTATCAGCCGGTGAAATTGTGGCAGTGGGAATATTCCAAGTGGGAATATAGTCCACAATTGCAACTATTTCTGGGTTTTTTTGTACTTTAATTCTTACTTATTTCTAGATTTGTGAATCTTTGAACTTCTGATTTGGTATTTCCTAGCTGTATATCGTCTCATCAATCTAATACAATAACAATATTATCAATACTGTGAGTAAAAAAAATCTCTTCTAATACTGCATAATCAAATGTCATTCTTAAATCACTGGTCATTCATTAAACATCCAAACATGCACATAGACAAAATTGTAGATACTTCCAACTTAAACTATAAATATACACTATATATAGTATTTCAAATCTGTATTGAAGCAGTCCAAGACACCCGGTCTCCTGCAGGCTGATGGGGTCCATCTGTCAGAGATGGAGAAGAGCATCTTCAGTCATAGGCTTGCCAAGCTGCTGAAGAGGGCTATAGGTGAAAATTGCTGGAGCAAAGAAACTCAAATTCATTCCACTCCTACCAGTTTGATCCCAGGGCCAGCAAGAGATGCCCAGGCCTGGGAGAGAGACCAGAGGTCAGCAGGAGAACATGTGAAGTGCAGTCCAAAGCTGTCCAAGCCAGTAAGTTGGCTTCATCCTTCATCAAGAATCCACTTTAAGTACATCTGTGCTAATGCATATAGCATGAAGAATAAACAAAATGGAAACATGTGCATGCCTGCAGGGCTATGGTCTTACCAGTGTCACAGAGATGTCGTGGGATGACTCCTATGACTGAGTGTTGGAATGGAACGATAGAGGCTGCTTAAAAAAGGCAGAGCAGGCAAGCACAGGGTCTTGCCCTCTAAGTCAGTGACCAGTTGGAGTGCGTGGAGGTCTGCCTGATGATCTGTAAACTGTGAGTTGACAGATTAGAATTAAAGGGAGGGCAGGTGACATTATAGTGGGAGTCTTAACAGGAACACTGAGTGGATGAGGCCCTCTGTAGACAGATAGGAGCAGCCTTATATTCCCAAGCACTGGTCCTCAGGGAGACTTCAGCCACTCAGCTGTTGAAGGGACGACACAGTGGTAGAATACTGTGGGATAAAGACTTGCACAGGGAAGAGGGGTCCAAGAAATCTGGTTAATATTCAACAGTCATCTCCTCCAGGTCAGAAGCAGTGCATACTAACAAAGAAGAAGTCGGGCAGAAGTGCCAGTGGGCCTTCAAAAATGAGCAAGGAGTTTCTGGACAAATTCAGACACAAAAACATAAGTCTGCAGAGGGTAGAAGAAGGGAAAACTAGCCTAGGAGGAATAGAGAGAGATTGTGTGAGTAGGCAAGGATCAGATTAGGAAAGCTAAAGCTTTGGTAGAATTAAATTTGCTGAGGGCTATCAAGGACAAGAAACTTCTCTCAATATGTCAATGATAAAAGGAAGACTAGGGAAAATGTGGCTCCTCTCCGGAAGGAAGCAGGCCTGGGACATGGAGAAAGCCAATGTACTCAATTACTTTTTTTCTCAGTCTTCACTGGCAAATCATCCAGCCACACGGCCTGAATTGTAGAAGGCAAAGGTAGGAACTGGGAGAATATAGACTTACTGGCTGTAGGAGAAGATCAAATTTGAGACCACCTAAGGAGCCTGAAGTGCATCAGTCCATGGGACCTGCTGGGATATATCCAGCTGTCCTGAGGGAACTGGTGGAGAAAATGGCTAAGGCATTATTCATTGTATTTTTGAAACCATGACAGTCCAGTGAAGTTCCCGGCGGCTGAAAAAGGGAAACATAACCCCAGTTTTAAAAAAGGAAAAAGAAAATACCTGGAGAACTACAGGCTAGTCAGTCTCACCTCTGTGTTCAGCGAGATCATTGATTGAATGGAAACTGTGCTGGGGCATGTAGAAAATAAGGAGGTCATTGGTGGCAGCCAACATGACTTCACCAAGGGCAAATTGTGCCAGACCAGTTTGGTGGCCTTCTGTGACTGAGTTATGGTTTTGATGGATAAGGGAAGAGTGAGTGATGTCATCTATCCAGACTTCTGCAAAGCATTTGATACTGTCCCACCTGATATCCTCATCTCTAGACTGGGGAGACACGGATTTGGTGGATGGAGATAAGGAATTGTCTGGGTGGTCAAAGAGATGTTCAACAGTTCTATGAACACATGGAGATCAGTGACAAGTGGCATTCCTCAGGGGTAGAGGCACTAGCACATTCTAACTTCTCTGTTGGTCATAAGGGCAGTGGGACCAAGGGCACCCTCAGAGAGTTCACTGACAGCACCAGGCTGTGTGTGGCAGTCGAGTCGCTGGAGGGAAGGGATGGCATCCAGAGGGACCTGGACAGGCCTGAGAGCTGGGCCAGTGCAAACCTCATGGGGTCTACAAGGTGAAGTATAAGATCCCACACATGGGTCAGGGCCATCCCAAACATGGATACAGGCTGAATGGAGAATGGATTGAGAGCAGCTCTGCAGAAGGGGTCTTGGGGGATCAGCAGATGAGAAGCTGGACATGACCTGCCAATGTGCATTTGCAGCCCAGAAAGTGAATTTTTTCCTGGGCTGCATCCCAAGGAGTGTGGCCAGCAGGACAAGGAGGTGATTCTCCCCCTCTGCTCTCATGAGACCCCACCTGCAGTCCTGCATGCAGCTCTGGGGCTCCCAACATAAGAAGGATGTGGACCATTTGAATTATGTCCAGAGGAGAGCCACAAAGGAAATCAGAGGGCTGGAGCACCATTAGGCTGAGAGATCTGGAGCTGTTTAGTTTGGAGAAGAGGAGGATCAGGGGGGACCTCATGGCTCTCTACAACTACATGAAGGGAGGTTAGTGGGGTGGAGGCCAATCTCTTCTGCCAAGTCTCGAGTAAAAGGACAAGAAGAAATGGTTTCAAGTGCCAGAGGAGGTTCACATTAGATATTAGACAATATTTTTTCACTGCAAGTGTAGAATATGCATTAGAATAAGTTGTCCCAGGGAAGTAGTAGAGTCACAATTTCTGAAACTGTTCTCAATGTGACACTTAGAGATACGGTTTAGAGGTGACAGTGGTCATGCCTGGGTTGGTTGAAGAGTGATCTTGAAGATCTGTTTCGGCCTGGATTATTCTGTGATTCTCTAAATTGAAAGAGGTAGGTGCAGGAATGAGTGGGGTGACCTGGCAGCCAGGAGGGCCAAGTGTCCTGGGGATGTCAGGGACAGGATCTCCAGCTGACCAAGGGAGGGGATTGTCCTGCTCTGCTCTGGAGTGGCCTCACCTCGAGTGCTGGGGGCACTTCTGGGCACCACAGTGTAAGATATTAAACTATTAGAGAGTGAAAAGGAGTGCTACAAAGATGGTGAAGGATATGGAGGAAAAGCCGTATGGGGCATGGCCAAGGTCAGTTCTTCTGGAGAAGAGGGGATACTCATCATGGTCTACAGCTTCCTGGCAGGAGGAAACAGAGTGGCTGACGCTGATTTCTTCTCGCTGATAACTAGTGACAGGACCTGAAAAATAGCATTAAAGAGATGGTTTAGATTGGGTATTAGAAAGTTTCTTCACCCAGAAGGTGGTTGGGCACTGGAAAAGTGTCCAGGGGGTGTTTGGACAATGCTCTTGTGCACTTGGTGTGGTTTTTGGGGAGTCCTGTGCAGAGCCTGGAGTTTGTCTCAATGATCCTTATAGGTCCCATCTTATTTATGGTATTTTATGATTCTATTATTTAGATTAGTTATTAGAAAGACATTCTTCACTTTGTAAATGGTGAGGCACTGCTACATGTTCCTCAGCAAGGTTGTGAATGCCTCATGCCTGAAAGTGTTCAAAGCTAGGTTGGATGGAGCTTTGAGCATCTGGTCCAGCGAGGTGATGGCAGAGGTGTTGGAACTAGATGATCTATAAGGTGTGAGATTTGGTGAACACTGTATAGACTGCCCAGAGTTGTATGTGCATTGCCAAGGCTTGCCACCATTGACATATGGCAGTGATACCTCAAGCTAATACATTTAATCAACAATTTGAATTTATTGTTTTTAAATTTACGTGCATGTTTCTTCTTGTATCTTCAGAGTACTTCCTCAAGTATGCTGTTCTTACTTTTGTATACAAAGTAAGTATTCTGCAAGGACCAGTCTTAACCATCTAAAAACCAAAGAACTTTTTTGTCACCTTTGCCTCTTTCTCTTCTCATCTACTTTCATCATGCACAGTGAAAGTATTCTTTAATTTTGACTAGAATGCCTTCTGTACATTATCTATTTATTCTCTATTATTCTCTATTTTGAACTAGATTATCACCGTACATCCCTTCAAACTGAAATATGGTTTCCTTAATGGTTTATAGAAGCTTTTACTTGAAACTTATTCAGGCAAATACTGAATATATAAAGTGTTTTAGTGTGGAAGAATGTAGTGGTGAAGTTACATTCTTTCAGAGAGAGGAGAGGTATTTATTTTCAGTATATATTTTCCTGCCTGAAGATTAAAATTTCCTTTAATAATCTTTATACCACAGTATGATTTTTTTTTGTGGTAGCACAGTGCAGTGAAATATGCTGCATTCCAGTTGGAGAAAAATCATTATTTGCTACATGCAGCAGTTTTATTTCAATAAATCTGATACATCTGTTTATGTGTAATGGATAGATTGCAATTTTTTTGATCATTAGAAGAATCAATAATATATTAAAACATTCAACTGTTGGAGACACACAGATGCAGTGTGGCCGCTTTGGCTATAAAAGAAGATTTTAATCGTCCTCAGCCACATCCAAAAGGTCTTTCTGCCATCAGAATAATATCTAATTATATAATTATAATCCATAATTTTATTGTCCTTTTTGACCTCTATACATTTAACTTGTCTTTAAGTGTTTCTGTTTAGTGAGTTATCAGGAAGAGTATTTACTATGGCTGCACTCCTGTATTTTGATCTAGAATTCAAACCCTAATACTTATGCCAAGTGCCTTAAATATTAACTTTGTTCTGCACAGCTATATATATCTAAAAACTAGCTTTGCATGAGTATATCATATTGAAGGATTTAGGCCATTTAGAGGATAGAGTACTTTCTTCTTGCTTATAGGTGATAACAACTAGATTTAGTGTATGGAAGGGAGTGGGAGGAACAAAAAAACATTTTGTGTGTGTGCTTTTGTGGGGAATGACACCAAAACCACTTTTTCCTTCCACACTTTAAAGCCAACAAAACCATGCAGATTCCTCAGCCTGAATCACCAAAGTGTCACTCTTTAGATAAAATATAGTACTTAGGCCTTATTTTACAATGTCAGTGTTATTTTCAAAAAGCATTTCTCCCAACTTCACATTTTGGGTTTTTTTTTTTTTTCCCCTGCCATGCTGATGACTTTAGTGACTTAGTTCAAGTTATATGACTTCTGTAGAATGAGAAAAGAGAATAAAAATGGAATTTTATTTAAGCCTGCAAAATTGTTTCTGCTATTTCAGTGATTTTATTTCACTGTGCCTTCTTTTGTTGGAGGTCACTGTTACTGACCTACTTGTATCTTGCAAATATTGTATGCCATAAGGTCTCCCACCATCCTTGAGATTCAGATGTATCCTTTGCTCCCTCATTGTCTGTGAAAGAGAGTCTTCTCCGATACAAATCTTAAATCACTTGTTCCCCAAGTGTCTGGTGCAGCTGTATAAAAGTATTTTCTGTGAGATAGTCTGGAGCAATGTTTTGTGGGACTGGTGATACAGATGTGTTTTAGTGTCCTGTTCCTAAAATCACCTCATCTGTAGAAATAGAATTGCTCTATTGTTAAAGTTGTTTGGACTCATACACCAATTGCAGTGTAAAATAAATAATGTACTTTGGAAATTTTTTTAAGGTCTAGAGACAATAGGTACATAATAAAAACCTCACAAAACTGAAGGGTTCATCAAGGTCCTTTGGCTAAGAGGTTAGTTCCTGTCCTACTCTGTAGTCTTGTGAATGATTTGGCAGTGAGAAGTCATGTTCAGCTGGGACGGATTTTTCTCAGTTTAAATTCTTTCCATTCCCATAGGGTATTTCATTGAGGAATTTCAACCTTTCTATTGTTAGATCATTGTCTTCAACTTTGGAAATACTGGTGTCCCTTGATTCCACACGGAAGTATGCAGTCTGTAAAGTCTGTTCAGAGGCTCAGAGGAAAAATTTTTTTATACTAAGTAAGACAATGTACAGTCCTCAGTGTGTGAGCCTCCTTCGTATGAGTGCATAAATTGTGGGTTTTAGACACACTGGTGGATTTATTTGATTTTTGTAAATGACAAGCATATGATGAAATTTATCAGTGTGTGTTTTTAGAGACAAGATACTTGGACAATCAGTTTAAGTGGAGCTGTTTCCCCAAGTTATCTTTTAGTTTTACTGTTTCAGTGTGTGTAATTTCATCTAGCTCACAATAAAATACTTTGGTTCTGGAATTGCTGTTTCCATTGTGTCAAATAATGTTAGGTAAACTCCTGTGTAAGATGGTAGATTAAAAACTGGATAAAAATTAAAGAAAAGAGACAAAAAGGAAGATTTTTTGTCTTGTAATGCAATATCAAAGATAGATAAATATGTCAGTGGCAGTTTAGTGTAGTATTTTGAATAAATGGGATTATAAAGACACAACAGAGAAAAGGTAATGACTACTTCATACATTTGAGGCAATTTCATAGACTACCCGTTCTCCTGTCACAACAAGCTCTTGCAAAAAGTCTCTCTCCAGCTTTCTTGTAAGCTCCTTTTAGGTACTGGAGGGCTGAAGTAAAGTGTTCTCAAAGCCTTTATTTCTCCAGGCTGAAAAATCCCATTCTCAGCCTGTGCTCCAGGAGAGGTGCTCCATCCCTCTGATCATCTTGGTGTCCCTCCTCTGGACTCACTCCAGCAGGTCCATGTCCTCCCTGTGCCGGGACCCCAGAGCTGATGCAGCTCTGCAGGTGGGGTCTGAGCAGAGCAGAGCAGAGGGGCAGAATCCCCTCCCTGGCCCTGCTGCCCACACTGCTCTGGATGCAGCCCAGGACACGTTTGGCTCTCTGGGCTGGGAGTGCCCATGGCTGGGTCATGTCCAGCCTCTCACCCTGCAGCACTCCCATGCGCTTCTCAGGGCCACTCAATTCATTCTTCACAGAGCCTGTATTTGTGCTTGGCATTGCCCTGATCCACAAGACCTCCCTGCTCATTAACAGCAGTCTCCTTTCCTTTTAATTGCCCTAGGTTGAGACAGGCCTTTTTCTTCTTCCAAAAGGGCAAAATTCCCTTCCCTTAGCCTGCTGTGTGTTTGTTGTAATGCCTTTTACATAATTAGTGTGAAGAGTTTCACTTACATACAACTAAACTTACTAAAACCAAACAAGTTTCTTTACTGCTGCTTGCCTTTATAGCTGAAAGATCTGGAATAACAGTAATTTAATGAAAATTACCAAATGGATAGTGGTCTGCTAAGGAAGACCTTTCAGAACTCATTCTGCCATGCATGCTGTCATAGCTCTGTTGAAAAATATTTCCATGTCTATCATGAGCCGCAAAACAAGGACTGGGGTAGAAAAGTGCTTCCACTGTAAGGAAATGCAAGATCATGACCAGCTGAACCTGAACATACATCAATCTATAGGACTTGATGAGATGCTCCTCAGAGGCCTGAGAGAGTTGGCCAGTCCTGCCAGTCTGGTAAAGTACCTGGTGGTGGAAAAAGGTCCCCACTGACCAATGCAGTGGCCTTTTACAAGGGTGTGACTACATGAGTGGATAAGGGAAGCACTACAGATGTCATTTATCTGGACACTGTTAAGCCTTTGACATGGCCCCTTACAAGACCCTTCTCACCAAATTGGAGAGAGATGGATTTGAGGGGTGCACTGTTCAGAGGATAAGGAATCGGGGTATGGTCACATCCAGAGGGGAGTGGTCAGTGGCTCAGAGTTCCGATGGACATCAGTGACGAGTGATGCCCTCAAGGGTCCATACTGGCACCGCTGTTATTTAATGTCTTCAACAATGACATGGATAAGAGATTGAATGCACCCTCAGCAGATTTGCAGCTGACCCCAAGCTGAGAGGTGCAGCTGACATACCTGAAGGATGGGATGCCATCCAGAGGGTCCTGTACAAGCTGGAGAAGTGAACCCATGTAGACATCAGAAGATCCAGCAAGGCCAATTATGAGGTGCTGCACCTGGGTTATGGCAACCCTGGTATTAACACAGGCTGGGGAATGAAGGGATTGAGAGCCATCTTGCCAAGAGGGACCTTGGGCTGGAGGAAAAGCTGGACATGATCCAGCAATGTGCACTTGGATTCCAGAAAACCAAATATGCCTTGGGTTGCATCAAAGATATGTGGGCAGCCCACTGAGGTGATTCTGCTGCTCTGCTCTTTTAAGATCTCCTGCAGAGTATTGCATCCAGCTCTGAGGTCCTCAGCAGAGGAAGGACAGGAGTGAGTCCAGAGACAGTTTATTAAGATGACTAGAGGAATGGAAAACTTCTATGAGGAAAGGCTAAGAGGTTGTTTCTCCTATAAAGACAGTATCCCAGTCAGACCTTACTGCACTCCTCCAGTAGCTAAAAGGAGACTGCAAGAGTTGGAGAGGGACTTTTAATAAGAGCATGTAGTGATAAGGCAAGGGGAATAGTTTTAAAATTAAGGAGAGTAGATTTAAGTTAGATACGTGGAAGAAGTTCTTTACTCACTGTGGTGAGGAGCTGGGAACAGGTTGCACAGAGACCTGATGCCCCATCCCTGAGGATGTTCAAGGCCTGTTTGCACCCTGAGCAACCTGATTTAACAGGAGG
Source organism: Progne subis subis (assembly GCA_022316685.1). NCBI lineage: Eukaryota > Metazoa > Chordata > Aves > Passeriformes > Hirundinidae > Progne > Progne subis. The sequence continues at coordinate 119,884 of JAKJHU010001021.1, forward strand.
GTTCCCTGCTGAGGGTGGTGGGGTTGGAACTAGATGATCTTTAAGGTTCCCTCTAATCCAAATCATTCTATGGTTTTTCTAACACAGGGATAAATGTTCACTTTGAACACTGGGTGATTGGTTGGGATGGATTTGGCTCTGAGTAGATAACACACAGTTTCTATTGCCCTGGATCCCAAAAAGAGTCTCCAGAAACTCCGTGCTACGTTGCAGTCCTCTATAGCAAAGATGTGTATTGACAGCACTCTGGGAAGAAAGCAAAATTACTATTGGTACCTATTGTGCATCAGAATTTACGTTGATGCACTATGTTCTCCCATCCTGCTTTCTCCTCCCTAAGTCTTCACAATCTTGATTTTGAAAATTAGGGAAAATTGTTGGAGTGTGTGGAGCACAGGGAATCATACCAAGTCAGTACAAACCACAGAGAGAATGGTTGCCATTCATTGACATTGCCAATGTCAATACTAGGGTAAAAAAAGAAATCCGTGATCATATCAGTAGTAGTATTTTTATGAAAATGTGCATTTGGATAAAGTATCTTAAAGAACTCAGTTTGTTGGTAAGTAACAAGATTTATGTAATCCATCAAAATATCTTACTCTTCTTCAACTGACATTTTGCCCTTAATATGTCACAGCATATATTGTTGTTAGGAATTACGTCAGTTTTATATGCTGAAATCAAGCTGAGAAATTCTTGTTTTTCAGTACTATACTCTTCCTGAACACTATACTATATAAGACACAATTTTATAGTTGCTCTCAACCCAGAATCTTGATATCTTACTCCATGCATCTATTTTTTTCCAAATAGTTACTAAGTAATTTCCTGTTACACTTGGTGAGGTTAAATCCAAGAATGCCAGCTCATGATTACTTCCTATTTCAAATACAGCTTTTTGTCAGAAACTTTAGAAACACAGTCAGATTCCTGAAGTTTTGCTTTCCACAGATGAAATTTTTTGATTTTTTTTTTAATAGCCATCATAAAGCCGTGGTTTATTTGAGTAAACTACCATCTGTATGCATTTGGATGTGTTTTCCCATTAAGATAGTAAAACACAAGTGAGGCGAGCTATTTGAAAAATGAAACAAGGAAGGTAAAAAAGTTGAAATCAAACATTATACAAATATTTAATAGTCTTCATGCACATTTTAAGTTTGGCAAGGGTTCCAGTAAGGCAGTTTGCTATTGTTTTACTATTCTGTATTGGAGAACAAAATTTAAGATATATCTATGACCTTTAAAGAGACATGGACAGTGCAGTTTGTGCTCCATTTCTAGTACTTTTCACTGACCAGATTTCAGGTGTGTATTGTATACTTAGCAAATATATAAAGCACAGGAGAAATTGGTTCACAAACATCCAGAACTAATCACTTGCATAATACAATCTAGGTTAAAGAATTTGAAATCTGTACACAAAAAATATTCTGCTATACTTGGCAAAGAGTGATAAACAGGTTATGTACTTTTCTTTGACTACTGCATATGTTTCTAGAAGTAGTTAATTTTGCTGAAAAGTATGCTTCAGATTGATTATCAACAAATTCATTAACCTAAAGATAAATTCAGAATATCTTCTGTAATGTGTTTATTATTATTATTATTATTATTATTATTATTATTATTACTACTATTTTGTCCTCCAGCATAGTTGTAGACAACACCAGAATGTTATAGGAAGGAAAAAAAAAAGGCATAAAGGCCTTTTTCAGGTGTCAGTTTAAATATCTTCATGTTTCTGTGTCCAAATATGAGGGTATTTGAAGAGGCAGATTATTCAGAAAATGACATCTTTTACTTGGAAGTAGAAGCTGCTAGGTTATTTAGAAATAGAGGCCTTAGGAACTATTCAGACATATTTTAAGTATAAATATTAATTCAGCTGAAACACTGGCCTACTTAGACCATAGAACCACCCTCATAAAAATTGAGGTAATATTTCAGAATAAAAAGCTTAGATTTTTGATAGGAGAAAGAAGGTGTTTAAATGCTGCTTTTAAAACTCCTTTTCTGTTTCATGACCAAAATAGTATTTGCTGGTTGTATTATAATTAAGTTATTGCCTCAGTAGATGGCACTCTTCCCTCTGAGTCACCAAGGTGTCTAGGTCATCTGTATTTAAAGTTTCCTTTTTTTAGATAGAGTATGGAATTAATCCTGACTCCCACTGCTCATTAAAACACGAGCATCAATTGTCGTTAACTGACAAAATGTCTGTTTAACTGTTAACTGACAAAATGTCTGTTTAACTGTTATATTCTTGCTTGTGTCAGTCTTTGCTATGGCTGCTTGATAACCTCTTTTTCTGTGGACTGCTCTGTGTGTTACTGTTAAAATACTTGTTATGCCCCCCCATACATACACTCCACACTTCACTCCTCAGCTTGCACCTAACAGGGCCTGCTTGTAATATCTTTAGTCATCTAAGTCTTATGATTTTGATAGAGTTGTGTTCATACCAAGGTGAAAATTCTGTGAGTGAAACTTATACATTCAGTTGTGTTGATACTTTGCACTCGTATCCAAACAGGATGGATCTCTTGCCACGGGTTCTTATCTGCTAAAATGTCTGATTGTGCCACTCCAGGCATAAATGCAAATAACCTATAAACCTTTTTAAATAGTACAGTATTTAAATACATGCATTTCACATGCGTGTTATTGAAATTCACTTGAAAATTGAATTTTACTGCAAGTGTGGTTGGGCCATATACAGTTGCAGTCTTATAATTTTGACTGTTAGTACTTTTGTCCATGCCATGCTGCAGATGTCTGAGTCCCCTGAACCCATGGCAATAAGAAAAACTGAGCTTCACTGTATCTTCATTATTCTTGGTACTTATGCCAAAGACACTGCACATTTATACCATGCACAGACTTCTACACTGTGTGCTTTTTCTTTTATATAGAAGGTTAAGGTAGTCTGGATTCTTCTGGTTTTGTGCAGCCTGGTCATTGAAAAACAATATCCACACCTTCTACTTTCCACAGTAAGAGAATTTAGCAATTTACAGATGGAAATAAGAACCAGATTTTGAAATATGCCCATATTGTAATGCTGCTCATCCTGTTTTATGATACAGATTTTAAGTAACATTGGACACATGCAAAGATTTGGTTTGGTTTGGTTTGGTTTTTGTTTGTTTGTTTGTTTGTTTGCTGGTTTGTGGTTTTTGTTTAGTTTGGTTTTTTTGGTTGGTTGTTTTTTATGGTGTTTTTTTTTTTTTTTTGTTTGGTTTTTTGTTTGTTTGTTTGTTTTTGAGAAAAGACAGTTAAATCAGGAAACACAATCTTCAGCTTTTTATACTACTTAGTGAGAGCTTCCACAAAGTAGAAAATAATGCCATATGCTTATTTTATAATTATGCTTAAGATGCATCTTGTGCTGTTGCTCATGGATTTTGTTTTACTCCTTAATTGGTGTCTTTCTTTTTCTTTGGAATCTGGTAGAATTAAAAGATAAATCCTCTTCAGCCTCCAAACAAAATTAAAACTGAGGTGTGCTCCTCTGATGTTTTGTGGTGTTTTGTTCCTGATACCTGTGATATATTCTCAACCAGCAATAAGCCTGGTTTAGTAAAAGCTGTCAGCTACCTGCCCATGGGATTGGTGATCTGTTATATGGTGACAAGCAGCAAGGATTAGATTCTCCCAGAATCAAATTTATTTCTGTGATGACTTTGAAAGCAGAATCATTATTTTGTGCCCTTTCCTGCATAATGTTCTTTTATTGCACTACCAGTCACAACTTCCATTTTTCTCCAGATTGGATGGTAGACCATCTCTCTTTCTTTAGAATTTTGGATTAGATTTAGACTTTTAGACATGATTACATTTCTAGGTTCTAGGTTTCTAGATTCCTATCTGCCTGTCCCCTGCCAAAGAGATCTTCACATGACTTGAAATAATTAACTACCTGTTTTTTTTGCCCAAGCCCTTCTTGGGCAAACAGATTATCCTGAATATGTCCCCACAGCTTAAGTCCACAATAATTTTGGATCAGTACCTTCATGAGTTTTCAGAATTTGACAGTTTACTGTTAGTCTGCAATCTGAGCTTTTTGTGCATGTGATATTACAGTTTGCTGGCAAGATACACTTGTGTCCTGGGTACTGCAGGAAAAAGATGTTTTTACACATGTGCACTTTATATATATTTTTTTAAATGAGCAATCATTGTGGCTTTCATAATTTGGAATTGAAAGCTTTTTTATTATCTCTCAGAACATAGCTGTCATTCTGGACAATTCTCTGTTATTATTGTTATTATAATTAGTATTTCTCCAAGTAGAAGAAGATATGTGTCCATATTACAGAAATTGCTACAGTGACTGACATTTTTTTAGCAATTAAACTGCATGAATCTATTAATGATCTTTGAATCTTGTATCAGTTTTGGAGGGATGCTGTGAAAACACTTTCTCTGGCATTACAGGTACTAAAAGAAGGTCTGTGGATAAATGGAGAGATGTTTTTCCCTCATAAAAGCAAGTTATTATTAGTTCTTAGGCGTAAGAGATTTAATTAAAAAATCCTTAAATATCAGGAAACAAAACCCCCCATATTAAATATTGCATTATTTCAAGTCAAATACTTATTTAATTTTCCCCCATTTTTAATTCTGACCACTGCTGCCCAACCCCCCTGCACCCTGCAAAAAAGTGATTTTTAAAAGAGTGAGATAATTTCTCATCTTTTGTTGTTTTAAAAAACTGAAAGTGTTGTCAGTAGCATATCTTAGCAGTGAGATGGAATTTTGGTAGTCTGGAATTTGTGTAACCTTACTAGTTACTCACTCACAAATGATGACATTTTGGAACTCTTAGTAATGACTTTAGACTCAATATAAGACTAACTGGAATGTCATATCCTCGTCAGTCTAATGGAGAAGGAAGAATATTCAGATCATTTACCTAAAATATTTTTAACTAAAATATTCAGCTTTCTGAAGTTGAGACATAGTTCCTAAATGACTTATTGTTTTAGATGGTTTGGAGTTTTGAGTACATGTTGACCAACATGACTTTTCTAGGAAAACTACTGATCTACACAGAGTAATGCTAATGTCAGGGAAATGTAAGAGTCTGTTTAATAGTTCGACCTGTAAGCAACTTACTAGGAAGTACTGACAAGGTAACAGAAGGTAGCTTAGTTTGCAGAGCTGACTGTTTCATTGTCAATAAGCTGAGCATTAATGCAGTTATGAGCTGTAGGACAGGATTCCTTAAGGTCAGAGGAGGAAGGATAGAAACTGCCAAAATTCATTTTTTCTTTTCCATATGGCCAGTTACAAAACCTTGCTTTACCAAGCTTTTCGTACTGAGTTGCAGACTATCCAATAGTGCTGTTTGAATCAAATAGCTACTGTATGTATTTGTAGTATTATATTAGGACATCAGGTGTAAATTATTAAAGTAAATATTTTTGATATTTCTGAACATTTTGTTCAGGTTGTGTTCTGAAAACTGGAATTTTTGTATTTGTATTTTTGGGAGCTGATAACTTTCAGCTTCCAAATGTATGTGATTATTCTTTTTCAGATTTTTAAGATGGCTCTTTGGATAACACTGAGGTTGCATTTGGATTGCCTTCACACTACTTCAGCCAGACCCATGTAAATCTCTCATTTATTACTCTTAGCAGCTTGAAAAAGGGAGTGATAAGTGATTGGATAAATAGGCAGGAAGAGGTACAGGCAGTTCTTTAGCTTGCACATTAATTTAGCTGTAATGAAAGGTATTTGCTTATATTGTTATTTTAGGACAGTTAGTCCTGCTTAGAAATTGCAAGGTCATAAGTAATGCTGACAAATGTTCATTGTCCAGATTCTTTCAGAAGAAATTTCTACCCTATGAGCTCTTTCAACCACCTGCCAAAGCAGAGTGAAATATGTTACGCAATTGTGAACAGTGTGTTTGGAATCAGTAAAGAACAAGAAATTGTACTTCAAATACTAGCAGAACCAAGGAATTTTTTAGATGTATGAAATGCAATCTGTTAGGCCATAGAACTGTTTATGGGTCTTTGACCAAGACTGGTTTTGAAGCTATTCCATTTTAGTTGCATTTTGGCTATGATTGTTAATTACTTAGTGGTTAAAAAAAACCAAGCATAAAACAATAACAATAGTATGAGATGCACTTGGTCAGGAGAATTGTGATGTTTTGCAATTCTGTTTTAGGTTATGTCTTGAGTCAATTAAGCAAATTATTTGGTCCAAAATACTTTGTTCCTGTATGTGTCCCTTCCTAAGAAATGGCATTCTAAATAGTATGGTGCTGTGCTAGTGGTAGTAACTTCACTGAAACACGTGGTTCTTCTTTATAGTCTGTGCACTGCTGTATTTGCCATGTCTCCCTGCATTACTTGAAGGAAGCTCTTTTCCTCTACATTCTCTTAAGCAGCTCAAGAATTTAAAAGATTAAAAGATTAATACATCTTAATTTTATTAAAAAAATTAACTAATAAAAACAACATTTTAATTCAGATTTTTTGCTTTAGGCTTTTACAAGTTAGAATCATAGAATAATAGAATCATTAAGCTTCAAAAAGACATTTAAGATTATCAAGTCAAACTGTCAACCCAGCATCACTTCCAACAAATCATATTTTCAAGTGTCATACTCACGTGTTTTTTGAACACTTCCATCCAGAGACGGTGATTCCCTGAGTTCCCTGAGCAGCCTGTTCCAATGCTTTACAACTCCTGTGAAAATGTGTTTCCTAATATGTAATCCGAACCTCTCCTGGCACAACTTAAGGCCATTTCCTCTCATCTTGTCACTTGTTGCCTGGAAGAAGAGGCTGACCCTCACCTTTCTGCAGCCTCCTTTAGGCAGATGTAGGGAGTGACAAGGTCTCCCCTGAGCCTCCTTTTTCCTGCGCTAAACACCCCCAGCTCCCTCAGCTGCTCCTCACTGGACTGGTGCTCCAGACCATTCACCAGCTTTATCACCCTTATCTACCCTCACTGTATCACCTCAGTGTCTTTCTTGTTGGGAGTAGGCCAAAAACTAAACACAGCACTCGAGGTGTGGCCTCGCCAGTGCCCAGCACAGGGGGACAATCCCTGCCCTGCTCCTGCTGCCCACACCATTGCTGATCCAGGCCAGGATGCCATTGCCCTTCTTGGCCCCTGGGCACACCCTGGCTCACGTTCAGTCACTGGCACCAGCACCCCCAGCTCCTTTCCAGCCACTCTGCCCCAGCCTGTGGGGCTGCCTGGGGCTGTTGTGACCCGAGGGCAGGACCCGGCCCTGGGCCTTGTTGAACCTCACACCATCGGCCTCAGCCCATGATCCAGCCTGTGCAGATCCCTGTGCAGAGCCTTCCTGCCCTCCAGCACATCAGCACTCCCACCCAGACTGCTGTCACCTGTGAACTTGCAGAGGTCTATACACATAATTTATAAAGCTATTAAATAGGGCTGGCCCCAACACAATCCTGAGGAACACCATGTAGTTTTTTTCCAGGTCTCCCAAACAAAAGTGGGAATTTGATTAAGGTATTTACATTTGTAAATTATTTTTATTTATTGAATAAAGCCTTGCTTGACAATAATAGAAACACTAAAATAACTTAAACTGAACAAATGAGAACCAGACTACTTTATAAAACAGAAATTACAGTTAATAAATTAAAAAGAAAATCAAATAATAATTCCTACATGTTATCCAACCTCTTTTAAGGCATCCTTACTTTATTAAACTTCTAAATTGATCCCTCCTTTTCTATAAATTTGAGGCAAAGTTAAGTGCTTTAGTTCAATAATTTTACATAAATGAAAGTAATAATTAAAAAATAATAATATTTTGACCTTAATACAGTGAAATTCTCCCCAGTTTTTCAGCCACAAGTGAAAGAATTTTTTTCTTGGATGTAAATTTTTCTTGTTTATAGATCTTATGGTATTTACCTGGCACTATTTATAGTGATGTAGGTACATTAATTTCTAAAATTTGCTGAGGCAAAAAGAATTAAGGCATGCATATTTTTCTTTCAGCTTGAACTTCCTGGATTTCCTATACTTATTGTTGTATTGGCATCACAAGAAGAGAATGTGCTTTACAGAACAATGTCAGGTGTTTAAAACTTCACAGTCAGCTAATTGGGGAATGAAGTTTGAAAGGTTTCATGTGTAGTTGTTAGGAAGATGTAAAATTGTTCCAAATCAGAGTGGAAAGGAGAGGGAGCCTCTTCCCCCAGTTTTCTGTACTGATAAAAAATTTAATACAATAAAATTACTATGGTTCTAATGAGAATTCTATTTTGAGTAACATAATTTACATGTAATTTACTTTCCAATGAATATTCTGAAGAATTGTATCAGATGGTAATGTTTATTGTTTCATGATTATTAATCAAATGATGTGAAGATTTTTAGATAACACCTACTTAGAATCTATTGGATTCAGTCTAGAAGGGACCTCTGGAGGTCTTCAGTCCAGTTGGTATCCCCTAAACAGGTTGAGCTGTCGGATCAAACTAGGTTTCACAAGACTTTACCCAGTCAAATCTTGCAAAAACTTTTTGGGCTGACCACTTTATTACTTGACTGCCCTCATGGGGATAAAGGTTCTCCTTAGAGCCAGCCAAAATATCTGTTCACCATTTAGAATTTTATAAAACTTGTGGGAATAATTATTTTAATAGTCTCATGGTAATATGCAGTATGTGGTAAAAAATGAAACCGAAGTTCAGCTCAATTTAAATATGAAGGAGTAGATTGTCAATTAAAAAAAATTACAGAACTTTTCTTTCATAACATCTGTAGGGGGAACCAAACTAGTTTTGGAAATACGACTGTAAGTGTTTTCAGAAAAGACAAAAGTGGCTAAATATTTGGTGGGCTTAGTACATGTAATGAAGAGGAATTTATTAATTTATTTTTCCTTTTCAAAACAGGTTAGCTTTGAAAGGCTAGTTTACAAAGTGAAGGCTTGAATAATGTATGGAAGGTTTAAACCTAAGGAATCACTGAGAAATTCCTTTTGAGGATCATGTAGCTTTAATATGGATTTAATAGCTTAGGTTGAAGAATTCATATACAGAGAAAGGAGTCCTGACATGTGCATCCCTTTGCAAGATAGATCACGGTTGCTGAAGACCATTTTCTTTCCTAGCTAGTTCTGTGATAGATAGATATATATAGATAGATATCTATATCTATATCTATATCTATATCTATATCTATATCTTTTTTTTTTTTTTTTTTTTTTTTTTTTTTTTTTTTTTTTTTTTTTGTGTCTTGTCTTGTCAGGAATAATAAAATAAATTGCACCAGCTTCACTCTTAGATTCTTTAAGGTGAGGGGAAGTAAGGATGTATGCCTGCAGACAGCCTGGATAGATACAGTTGACTAATCCTAACTTGTATACAGTAAGAGTAATGTGGTTTATGAGGAGCCGCTACTGTAAAGTCATTTAATGTTCTCAAGGTATTCAGCCATTCATTCACAACAGTTAGTTGCTGTTGTCATTAAAATGATTTGTAAATAATAAGTAGACAGAATATTATAATAGATACTACACAAACTTTTTTTTGTCTTCAATAGAGCTAATATTTCTTCCTGGATTGTGTTATATGAAAAAGAAGATGAAACAAAGATTTGCATGCACTTTTGAATTGTATGGGTTTTGCTTTTCATACAGACACCCTTCAAAGATCCATGTAAAGTGCATGTATTACATTTGCTAGCCCCTTTTAAGAAACATCAGAAATCAAATTAAGTTCCTTCTGGTCTTAACATGGCAGGCTGATGTGCTCTAACAAAATCTCAGACATATTTTTCTTCTTGTAAACTTGTGTATTTCTTTTAAACTGATAGTCTTTGCCAGAACAGTCTCTGCTTCTGCTGCTATTTCGTTCTGTCACTGTGTATTTCTTTTCATTTCCGTTCACAAGCAGAGCGCAGAATACGCTGGCTTCAAACTTTGTTAGCTGTATTTTGCATGTCATCTGGAAAATGACCACAGGTGTTCAGCACTCAGTAGGCTTTGTATTGTTCGTTAAGCAATCAGATCAAATTGTTTGCTGATAGGTTTTGAAGAGGAGAAATCCTTTATTATAATCTATTGTAACACAAGCTTATAGAAAAAAGCACTAAACTTGTAAAATATATTGCTGAAAATATGGTCTTAAGACAAAAAATTACTTTGATTCTAGTCAGGGTTAAAAATCACTTGGGTGGAATGACTGTCTATTTTTCACCTTTAGAAGAAGTCAGCAAATAAACTTTATTGCATTGACTGAAGAAGTTTCTAATTACTGCATTAAGCTACTGAAGTTTAGCTCTTTAGTAAATATAACTTTGTGATTCTTTAATTGAGCCCAAGCACAGGGTATACTGTTCTCATTATTTTCAGGAAAAGTAAGTTGTGACCATATCTGTGTAAGAGTTTCAATCTTTTTCTCAGAAATTTTGTACAAATATCAACCAGAAGTAGCAAAAAACAACCACCGTTCCTGTTATTGGATAATTCTGTTATTTTTCTGACAACATTTGGACTACATGTCAAGTATACATTATTAATCCAGCAAATTAAATATATTAAAGATTATTGGGAAAAGAACAAGGAACCCTATTATGCTGTTGATTAAACTAGGCATAGTATGCCTAGATCTTGAATAGTTTGCATCACTCTGGCCTTCTCATCTCAAAAGTTTTTCAGAGAATTGGAGAAGAGAAGCAAAGATGACTGAAAAATCTGTGTCTTTTTCTGACTTTTCAATCAGAAAAAACCTGATTTTCAAGGATGACTGAAAAATCATGACTTTTTTACAAGGAAAAATGACTAAATTGAGGACTCTCTTATTTGGAGAAGTCCACTTTTGGAAAAGTCAAATCTGGGACAACACTACAGTGAGCTAACCAGTTACAAGATTGTATGCAGGGCATAAATGAGGAAAAAGACCATTCATAGCATCTTTCACCACAAAGAACTTGAGGCTGTCCAGAAATATAGAAGAAGAAAGACTTAAAACCAGGAGAAGGGAGGCAGCCCTTTTTAATGCAAGGCTTAGCTAATGTTGAAACTTCTTGGCAAGTCACTTTATGGAAGCTGGACATATGTATAGGTTGAAAGGTTGGCTAGGCATGTTCACAGAAGAAAAATCCATTGAAAGTACTAAATACACAGAAGCACATCTGTCTCAAAAATTCTGAGCCAAAAATAGTTGGGAGAGTACTGGTATAATTGACATTTTATGCTTGCAGTGATGTTATTCTTTCTTGGGCCTTCTCTTAGTTCGTTGTGAAGGCAGAGTATTGGGGTAGTGGAATCTGTGGTCTGGCCCATGTTGCAATTCTTAGGTTCCTCTGTACCAGGTGTGGTCCATCATCCTAATGAACTGCTATTCTTTACAGCCAATGCTTAGCCTTTTATACCATATGCAGTGTGAGTAAGGGTAAATAAAGTAGACATTTTGTGTATAAAGATATGTGATTGTCTCAGAGATTGTAAACTAATTGCTTACAATATTCAGAAAATTAGGAAAAAAAGACATGCCCACAGTAAAATCATAGAAAGAAATAATAGAAAAAAACCTTAGAAATATATGTGCAATATATTATTGCTCTAACTTACCTAATTTATTTCTGTAGAACAGAGCTAAATCTTGGTTAGTAATCATAGCTGTTAGCTGTGTTTCCCTTCTGTCAGAGGTCTAGACTAGTTGCTTCCTATTTTCTGCTGTGTGGCAGGATGCCCCCAACCACACCTATGTAATTAGTTTTGCTAGCTTTCCTTTTCCCCAGACGTAGTTGTGCTAGCACACTCGAAAAAAAACCCATTGGCCTACAAGCTGCTCGAGCTATTCAGTGTAAATGTCCTTTGAAAAAAAAGCTTTATGTATTAGTTGCTGGACTTACTCTGAATGTACTGATAGAGAAATTATTAGCAGTGTACTTAGAGTAGATACCCTGAAATTTCTGGTTTATTCTCTAACCCAGTTTTAGGTAGCTACATCTGTATAACTCCATCTAAATTTTGGCTAAATGAAGTAGTAGAAGAAGAATGTAGTAAAAGTTTCAAACACTTCTGAGGTTCAGAATACAACAAATCAGGTATTTCCTACATTCTGGTGATAGTGCAAATGCTGAATCTCTAAGTTATCTCTGAATATTATTGAAATCACCATTGTCACACAGGTATGTGGCTCTGCATTTCTGATGCACTTGCCCAGTATTTTTTAATGTGGATCAAGAGTTATCCTGACTGTCCTAAGGACACTAATAATAATTCTGATTGTGATAAACTTGCAACTGCTATTCTATTGTTACATTGCCAAAATTGATGAATACAAATGACAGCTTTATTAATTTTTTTTTTCAGAACTGTGTTTATTTTTTACTTTTTTGACTGCATTTGAAGTTAAGAAAAAGTAGTATGGAAGTGTTTCATTTGCAGTGCAATTATTTCAAAGATTTATATAAATCAAGAGAACTAGAACTTACAGCAGCAATAGTTTTTCTGGCTGTAACTCAGAATTCATCCACCCAAGCTAAGTATCAGAACAAAGTCCAATAGAGACAGACTTTGGTTCTCTATGGCAGCATTAAAGACATGGAAAACTAATAATAGAAAAAGCTATTTCTGATGAGTGGTGTGTAGCATGTATGTTATTCTTTTCCTTCTTTGGTTTAAATAGCTCTTTTTGGTTTGAGGTTTTTGAGGAAGGAACCAAATAAGACATGCTCTTTATTTTAGGGCAGAATGCTGTTGTGGTGTACCACTTTCTGTAAGCAAAAAGGATGTGCTGAAGAAAAGCTTTTAGAAAGACATCAAAGATACTTGTAGTAGAGAGTATTACTGTTGATAATCTGTGCAAATTTAATAAATGACCGAATTATCTTAGGAATGATTATTTCCATTGCAGTTCTCTAGTATTAGTGAAATTCAGTTCTCTGCATTAGTGACACTGTCTGCACTTGCAAAATGAACGACGTTTTTGATACAGCCAAGTATATCTATGCAAAAAAAAAAAAAAAAAAAAAAAAAAGGAGTATGAGAGTAAAACCTAGTTTCTTTTTTTTTTCTTTTTTCTTTTTTCTTTTTTCTTTTTGTTTCCTTTATTTTCTTTTTTCTTTTTTTTCCCTTATTTTCAATACATTAGAAATAGAAGTTGGAGTTGCCAGCTTGAAGGTTTTGACCCATTTAATAGAAAGCTGAGATTTCAGTCTGATCTGGCAGCTGTTCAGTTTATAGTCATAGGTGTTGGAACTAGGTTACTTTAGTTTTTAAATGGATACCTTTTTGCCGGGTCTTTTACCTTTATTCAAGAATGAGATATCTATGATTGGGTGCATAGATAAATCATGTTGCATAGCATGAAGAATAAAGAGTAAAAAAAAATGTAACTGATGAACTTGTTAGGTTTGTTGACCGAGGGTGTGTGAGAAGGATAGTTCTTATTTAAAGAGTTTCTTCTTAAAACCTATAATAATCAAAAAATGAGTGTCAAACAGAATAATTTGGTTTAAAAGTGAAAAATAAAACCTTCCTTTCAGAGATAACATGTCTGGAAATAGTCCCTAAAAATGAAATATTCGTAATTTGTAATATTCAACTCTGTTTACTATTAGGAGAGAATCAGTGCTTAGGCTTTATTTTATTTTCTGACAACCTTTTCAGGCAGATTAGCAGACAAATCTAGTGTTGTATATATGAAGTATGGTGTTTACCTATCTGAAACTTACACAGAGCTTCACGTCCAGTTGTACTTATTTGTTGGTTTTGCCTAGCCTGAATTTTCTTACTTTTTTTACGAATTCCATCTATCTTGGTAGGTGGTGTTCCCTCAGCAATTTACTGTGACTTTATTTTACTCTCCTAAACTCTTTTCCATTAAGAAATAGTCCTGGTTAT
>JAKJHU010001022.1:0-98187 GCA_022316685.1 Progne subis subis
CTATTTCATTTATAACAGGACATTTGAAAGATAGATTTGTAATGCTTTGGTCAGCTATGTGAAAAGAAAAAAGAATAAGGAGGAGTACAAATATGCTAGGATTTAGAAAAGAGCAGATACTAAGCTTTTTCCAGTGAAAATTAACAATCCTGCTGGAGCCCCAAATAACAAATGGGAACCTTTAGACAGTCTTCCCCCACCGTACCTAATGCAGCCCCCACAACCCGCACAGAACCCGGTTGCCCCTCCAGAACGCCCAGGGCCCTGGCTCCAGCCTTTGCAAGAGGTTCCAGCACTGCTGATGGCTTCAGCACCTCCTCTGGGACTGCAGCTCCCGCAAACGGGGGTTCAATCCTTGCCCTCTGGGCTCCCTCCCCCGCTGGAACCTATGCTGGTTCCCCAGCCCTTCTGGCAGGGCACCCAGCCTCCCACGCCCCAAGCCCCGCTTCTCTATCCCCCATCGCCTGAACTGGAATTGGCATCTTTTCTCAGCCCCGCTCCACAGGCATCTCAGAACCCGCAAGAAGCAAGGTATACCCCGCCCACCAGGAGAACCAGGAGGCAGCTAAAAAGGATAAATGAAATAGAAAATGAAAATGAGGGAGAGAGAAATAACCTTTTCCCTTTACGGGAAGTGCCCACTGCTCCAGGAATTATTGGATATGTAAATGTACCAATTAATACAGGCGATGTGAGGGCTTTCAAAAAGGAAATGGGTAAACTTATGAACGATCCTTTAGGGGTCTCAGAAAGATTGGATAAGTTTTTAGGCACTAGCATATACTCATATGAAGATCTTATTGCAATATTAAAGTCGCTGTTTAACACGGAGGAAAGGGAAATTATAAGGCAAGCAGGAATAAGGGAGTGGAACGCCAAAACCCCCAAAGCACCCCGGGAGACCAAAAATGGCCAAGCCAGGAACCCTGGTAGAATGCTCAAATGGAAGAAGGCAGGAGAAGTATGATTGATATGAAGAACATAATAATCCAAGGTATCAGGGAAGCAGTGCCTAGGGGGCAGAACCTGAGCAGTGTTTGGAGAATGTCAGGGAAAAGATGAAACCCCCACTGAATGGTTAGAAAGGCTGAGAAAAAGCCTCCAGGTTTACTCCAGGATGGATCCCGATTCCCCAGTAGGAGAAGTATTATTAAAACCCCAATTCGTGGCAAAAATCGTGGGAAAATATACAGAGAAAACTAGAGAAAATTGAGGATTGGCAGGAAAAGGGTTTACAAGAATTGCTGAGAGAGGCTCAGAAAGTATACATGAGGAGAGATGAGGAGAAACAGAAAATGCAGGCAAAGGTGTTAGTAGCAGCAGTAAGAGAAGCCCCAGAAACAGGACCATCCTCAAGATTTAGGAAAAACCATGAAAAGGGCCCCACAGAAAAAGCCAGCACCCCCTCCGAGGAGAACCCGTAACAACCAAGGGGAAGGTCCCGAATGTTTTTATTGCAAAAAGAAGGGACATCTAAAAAAAAAAAAGATTGCAAAAAGAGAATGAGGGATGAGAGAATATTTCAAGAAGACTAGGGGTGTTGAGGGCTTTTTATTTTAGAGTCCATAACATCTAAAGAGCCTGTGGTAAAACTTAAAATAGGACCCGAAAGGAAAGAGTTAGATTTCCTTGTGAATTCGGGGGCCAAAAAAAGTGCATTTAAACAATTGCCCCCAAGGTGTAAAATAAGTAAAGATTCTATGATAGTCATAGGGGCCAAAAAGGAACCCTTTAAAGTTCCCGTAGTCAAAGATGTGGAAATGTAATCTAAGAATAAGATTTGCTTAAGAGATGTGCTATTAGTTGAAGAGGCCGATTATAACCTATTAGGCCGAGATCTGATGGTTGCATTAGGCATTAATTTAATAGTGAAAGATTCTAAATTAATAGTAAGTTTATATAAATTGACCCTCGAGGATGAGAGGGAAATTAACCCCAAAGTTTAGCACACTAAAGGGGAAGCAAGGAGGCTAGAGATGCAACCCATCTCGATTGAAATCGAGAGACTAGAAGACCCCATAAAAGTGAAGCAATACCCTATCTCCCTGGAGGGGAGGCGAGGATTAAAGCCTATAATAAATTTAACTTATTATAATAAATCCAGGTGCCCTGGATTTAATAGCTAAGGGGATCCTGGAACCATGCATGTCCCGATATAACACACCCATCCTGGCTATACGAAAAGCAGATGGGAGTAATCAGTTAGTTCAGGACTTAAGAGCTGTAAATGAGAGAACCAAGACATGGTTCCCCATGGTAACAAACCCATACACCCTTTTAAACTGTGTTTCCCCTGAGGATATATGGTATAGTGTAATAGACCTAAAAAAATGCTTTCTAGACTTGTCCATTAGCAGAAAGAAGTCAAGACAATTTTGCTTTTCAATGGGAAGGCCCAGACACAAATAAGAAACAGCAGAGAAGATGGGCATCCCTTTCCCAGGGGTTTGCCTACTCGCCTAACCTGTTTGGTCAGGCACTAGAACAATTATTAAGCCAATTTTCCCTGAAAGATCTTGCAATACTTAGACGACCTGCTAATTGCGGGACCAGAAGAGGGAAATGTGAAAGCCTGCACCATATCTTTGCTAAACTTCTTAAGAGAAAAGGGACTACAAGTCTCAAAGTCTAAACTGCAGTTTGCAGAGCCTGAGGTAAGGTGTTTAGGACATTGAATTACAAAAGGGAAAAAGAGATTAGACTCGGGGAGGGTAGCTAGCATAATAAAATTACCTCCCCTGAAAAACAAAAGACAAGTGAGACAGCTGCTGGGGCTCTTCAGATATTGCCAACAGTAGATAGAAAGCTATAGTGAGAAGGTAAACTTTTTGTATGAGAAACTAACCACAGATAAGCCGAAGTAGACTGAGCAAGACGAATGGGAATTTAAATACTTAAAGGAGGCTTTGATAGCAGCTCCTGTATTGAGTCTCCCTGATGTAAAAATTCCAGTTGCAATTCCAGTTGTTCATAGATGGGAGCAACCACACAGCCCATGGAGTATTAACACAAGATTAGGCAGGGGACAGAAAAAAAAACCCCCATAAATTATGTTTCCAAATTACTAGACCCAGTAAGCAGGGCATAGCCCACATGCCTACAGGCAATTGTGGCAGTAGCCCTGCTGGTAGAAGAGGCTAAGAAAATAACCTTTGGGGCTCCATTAATAGTATATACCCCACACAGTGTAAGGACCATCTTACAGCAAAAAGCAGATAAATAGCTTACAGACGCTAGACTTCTACGCAGAGAGAAACACCATTAGCTCCTCACTGGGAAGGACCTTTACTCATCCTCCTGACCACAGACATTGCTGTCAGGACCGCGGAAAAAGCTGGACACACACTTCCCGAGTGAAGAAGATCAAACAACAAGACAACACTCTGGAGTGGAGAGTAACCTCCTCGCCAGGAGACCTGAAGCTGAAAATCCACCGACAGACTCGATGACCGACAAGCATATGATAAGTTGTCTTCAAGTTGGGTGTACCTGTAATCCTTTCATTCATTTTAAGTGTAGTTATTGTAATAAGATTTGGGTAGCACATTGTTCCAGAGGATTCAGACCTTAGGGCCTGTGTGAAAACTGTTGAGAGGAGGAGGGGTGGCTCACAAACCTTTTTCTAGTCCTTGCCACTGAGGGAGGTATATTGGAATTAGATTCTCCAGGGTAGTTCCAAATATTCATAAACACGTTGAGGGGGAAGCTAAATACTAAAGCCGAACCCTTAGCAATTTGTTGGAGTCCAGGGCATTCCTTTGGTTGCCCTGGAGGGTCAGAGACCTGGGCAGGGGGCTCTGAGACCCCAGCCCAGAGCTCAGAGAGACTCTGGCTTTGATCTCAGTCCATGGGAAAAACTTCCTAAACTGAGAGAGGGTTTGCAGGCCACGGGAGTGTGAAAAATAGTAGTTTAGTTTATCACAGAGTGAAAAAAATAGTAATTTTAGGTTCATAGCATTGGAGTGAATGGGGACAAGATGGAGAATCTGGGGCGTTGCCTCCTTCTTCTTCCTTCTCTTTCCCTCACTCCATTTCTGCTATGACGTTGGCACAAAGTAGTTAGTGAGGATTGGATCAGTGTATAGATGACCTTTTTAGTAATAGTGATAGACATTGGTAAGAAATAGTAAATAACAAACACGTAGTAATTAGTATAAAAGATTAAGGACTGCCCAGCTCGGGGGGAGACGTGAGAAGTCCATGCAGCTACAAACATCATGTTGGACTGTGAGAAATTTGTAAGATAAGAAACAATAAACGAAAAATGCAACCTTGAAAAATCTACACCTGAAGACTCCGTCTCTTCCTTCGGCTTGGCTCGGAGCTGTGCAGGGGGGGAAAGGGACCCTGAAACCACCTGAATGTTGGGGAAGCCCCCAACATCTGGCGTCCCTGAGTGGGCAACATCTGGCATCCCTGACTCGCACTCCTGAAAAGGAGCACCGAAAAAAGGTCACAAAACCTCTGCAGAAAAATCAAAAGCTCCCAGAACATCAAACTGCCAGGCCGAGATCTCCGGAGAAGAAAAACACCTGTTTGGCCAAAAGAAGAACACCTCGTTCCACTTTGTCCCAGACGACGGCTTTCCAGGGCCCAGGAACCTGTCATCCTGAGATCTGCTGGACAGACATCGGGACATCTCTGAGACAAATTGGACCAGAGCTGCAGCAAACCTTTGTATTGGTAAGACCAGTGAGATTCAGAATACACCACACCCATGGGAGGGACAACATCACAAGAGAGAATTATTATATTGGAACAGTTAAAAGAAATAATATCAAAATACAATATAGCGCTGAAAGATAAGGAGCTCCAAGCCCTAATGTTATGGGTCAAATGTAACTATTCACAATGTGAGACCCAGTTTCTTTTTGAGCCAGGTTTTTGGCAGGAAGTGAACAGAAAACTTTATGATAATGCCACAAGAAAAGATAAAATTGCCGCAAAACTTTTGTCGGCTGGGAGAATTATGTTAGAAGTTATAACAGAATATAGCAGGGAAGCGTCCGGGGTTGGACACCTGCCAAGCAAGCAAAGGGAGGTTAGCACAGAGCCAGGAGAGACAGCCATGCTAACTCCAGGATTGACACATCCCCCAGGGGAAAGAGAAGGGGGAGGGGAAAGAACAAAACTATCTCAAGGTCCAACAGAAAGCTCATCAAAAGCCCCAAGATTGATTCCAGGAGAAATGAAGCTTCTGATCCATCCAACAGAGCAGGAGGATTTGGACATGCTTTTCTTTGAAGCAATCCAAGAACAAACCCCACATTCGCACACGGGGTGGGGGGGAAGAACTCCACCTAGAAGTCCCTTCACCCCTCCAGAGTCGCCGCAGCGACAAACCCCTCCTTCGCCATTGCTCCTTTCCCTTCCCGTGGGAAAACTGGGTGTGGATGGAGAAGACGGGGGGGCGAAAGAGCAGGGGCGGGCGCCATCAGAACCGCGGAGGGGGGGCGAAACTGCGCGGGGGAGCGAGACTGCGTGGAGGGGCGAGGTTGCGCGGGGAGCCGAGGCGGCGAGACGTGACGGGACGCGATTGCAAGGCGCGTCGGGAGACAGAGGCGCGGATTGCCGGGAACAGTCCGTGGGGGATGGGGCCGCGGTGGGGGAGGGCTCGAGAACGGGCCGAATACTACAAACCCCAGAAATCCTTGCGGCCGGTCCAGGCGCAGGCGCGACAGGGGCAGGGCAAAGCCCGAGGCGCGTTCCTCTTCAGGGGGGGGCTGATTCCGATGACGAAAGAGACGGGGCGGACCTTGAACGTGAGATAGGGCGGGGTATCCCGCCGGAGACCGCCGGGCTGAGATCGGCAGGGGCGGGGCCAGTGGAGACGGAGCGGGCAGGGACGGGGCGTGGCCGAGGCGAGGAGAGTCTCGAGGGTACCACCCCCAGGCAGCAGGGGCTGCGGAGCCCGACCACGTCCACGGGCAGCTATGAACCTGAGCCGCCTGCGTGCGGCGATCCAGGGACAGCTGCTGAGGTATTGCAGATGGGCGCGCGTCCAAAAATATCTCAGATTTTACAGGCTTTTCCAGAATTTAAAAGATACTTCAGAACTCCGAGCCCGCAGAGAACAGCTGTCAGTGTGCCGACGTCACCGAGGGGCGGGGCAGAGAGGCAGCGAGCGCGGAGATCATCAGTTGCATCAACCAAAGCATCGGTTTGGGAGGACACACCCACGCTGCATCATTTTTTTCCAGTTTCATATAAAAAATCAACCTCTTCAGAACAGCGATTCAAACAGAAGCCGAGAGAACCTCTGCCAATGCCGAAGGATGATGATGTGGTTGAGGAGGACCAGGAGATGTCAATCACAGATGAAGATATAATCAGAATCACAGCATCAGAGGGGATTCCTGCCACAAGAGTAAAGGCACTTGAGTTCGCACAACAAGCTTCATCATTTTTGTTATCTGAGGACTTTATGAACAAGTTTTTTCGCAGGTTCACTGAAACAGCATTTCGCCACGATCCCACATCTTCTTTCTCTCGAAGTTTTTTCTCAGGGACAGATGTTTCAGAAAAATCAATGAGGTCATTGAGGAAATGGGACCACTTCAGCTGGGGCTTCCATCTCTCTCAATGATTCCGAGAGATTGGCCGCTTGTGATCATTGATCTCAAAGACTGTTTTTTCAACATTCCACTTCATCCAGATGATGCTCCTCGATTTGCCTTTTCCACCCCAAGTGTCAACAGGGAGAAGCCTCTGCAGAGATACCATTGGGTTGTTCTTCCTCAAGGACTCCGGAACTCGCCGACCATCTGCCAATGGTTTGTTGCACGGGCACTGTCTCCAGCTCGAGAGAAACATCCAGGAGCAAAAATCATTCATTATATGGATGACCTGCTCATTGCAGCACCGACACAACAAGAATTGCAGAGAGCTCGTGACTGTGTGATCACAGAGGTGCAACATGCAGGTTTGGAAATTTCAACTTCAAAAATTCAGGAAATTGCACCTTGGAAATACTTAGGATGGAAAATCACTGAACAAACAGTGAAACCACAGAAAATAGAAATTAAAACAGAAGTTAACAACTTACAGGATTTGCAACAACTTTTGGGGGAAATCAACTGGATGAGATCCATCTTAGGGATCACAAATGATGAACTTGCGCCGTTGTTCAATCTCTTGAGAGGGGACAGTAACATCAAATCTCCCAGGAGCCTCACCCCAGAGGCTCGGGAGGCCCTTGAGAAAATTGCTGGAGCCCTCCAGCAGAGACAGGCACATCGCTTTGTAACATCTTTACCTTTTTTTCTTGCAGTGTTGGGGGAAAAAATACAGTTGTATGGATTGATTTTTCAGTGGGATTCATCACAGAAAGACCCATTGTTGATTTTAGAGTGGATTTTTTTATCTTACAGGTCTCCGAGGACGATCCTCTCAAGTCTGGAAATGATAGCTCAGATCATCATCAAAGCTAGGACCAGGCTGCAAACAATGGCAGGCAAAGATTTTACAACAATTTACCTGCCTTTGAAAAAAGATTATTTTGATTGGGCTTTGCAAAAGTCAGAGGATTTGCAGATTGCATTGTTAGATTACTCAGGTGTTTGTACTATTCATTTCCCAAGTCACAGGCTGTTGAAAGCAAAAATAAGTTTCAGAGAAAAACCAAAAATAAGTGAGGTGCCGTTGGATGCAATAACGGTTTTTACTGACGGCTCAAGAAAGACTCACAAATCAGTAAGTACATGGCAGGATGACATCACGGGGGAGTGGAAATCAGATATAAGAATAGTACAAAGGCCACCACAAATAGTAGAATTAGCAGCAGTGGTCAGAACTTTTGAGCTGTTCCAGCAACCTTTTAACTTGATCACAGACTCAGCTTACGTAGCTAATGTGGTCAAGAGGCTTGAGGGTTCACTTTTGAGAGAAGTTGACAATGAAAAATTGTATTCATATTTACTATGCATGAGGACATTGTTGCAAAACAGAAAACATAAATACTTTGTCTCTCACATCAGAGCACATTCATCCCTTCCAGGTTTTTTAGCAGAAGGCAATGCACACGCAGACAAATTGACCATGCCAATTTCAAGGACTTTACCGAACATTTTTGAACAGGCAAAATTGAGTCATGCATTCTTTCATCAGAATGCTCAAGCACTAATGGAAGGCTTTCACATTTCCAAAAGTCAGGCAAAAGAAATCATTAGTGCTTGCCCAGATTGCCAGCTTGTGCAGCCTCCTGCATCAATGGGAGCAGTCAATCCAAGAGGATTGCACAGTTTGCAGTTATGGCAAACTGATGTCACAAAGTATCCATCCTTTGGGAAACTCAAAAATGTTCATGTTTCAGTTGACACATTTTCAGGTGCAGTCTTCGCATCATTGCACACAGGTGAGACAGCACAAACACGCTTGTTGACATTTCTTGCAGGCATTTGCATCTTTAGGCGTGCCGCAAGAAATCAAAACAGACAACGGACCAACATACATAGGGAAAGTGCTTGACAAATTCCTGAAGAGGTGGGGTGTCCATCATACCTTTGGTATCCCACACTCTCCAACAGGTCAGGCAATCATTGAAAGAACACATCAAACATTGAAATCCCTTTTGGACAGACAAAAAAGAGGAGAAGCAGACGCAACACCATACATGCGCTTGAATAAAGCCTTGTATGTGTTGAATTTTCTCAATGGCTCTTTTACAGAGCCAATTCCACCAATCATGAGGCATTTTTCAAACAGCACGAGAGCAAAACTGAAGGAAAACCCTTTAGTTTTGGTCAGAAACCCAGAAACAGGTCAAATTAAAGGACCATTCAAATTGATAACTTGGGGCAAGGGATTTGCTTGTGTCTCCACAGCAGTTGGGCCAAAGTGGCTGGCAGCAAGACACGTGAAACCATACCGAGACCAGACGCAAGCAGAGACAGACCCCAAGACCGGAGGAAGAGAAGTGGGCACGCAGATGTGAGCTGGTGTCAGAGCAGCAGACATCCCTTCGTTCTACGTGCAAAAAAGACTCTGGGACTTGAGTTCTTTGGGACTTGGGTAGTGTTGCATTTTTAGGGATTCCCATGAGAAAAAGGTCATTGAAAATGAAAGAACTATCCTTATGCCTCATTCTCTTCTTGGTTGCCTTGAGCAATGCGGCAGTTTTGCCCGTGGCTCAACCAAAAGAGAATGTTTGGGAAACTCTAGCCAATGCATCAGGTTTGGATACCATCTGCCTGACACACTCAAAGCCAGGGGAAACCTTTCTCAACATGTTTAGTAGGATTGCCAGTGACCAAATGGCCGATTCCAAAAAACATCCCTTCAGAAATTTCAAAGTCCATTGTAAATCCAGTGGACCAATGGGATGTTTGGGTGAAATTCCTTCCTGTGGCTCCTTTTGAACCCCAGGAACTGGAAATTCTTGGATCAGTCCCAATGCAATTCTGTGTGAAATTCGGCCTTTCTGGAGTGGCAAAAAATAAAACTATAGATGTCACTCCAAACCTCAATTTTTACAGAAATTCATCATCTTGGTGTAATTACACTAAGATGCTGAAAAAACCATCCAATCATGTTCCAGCTCAGTTACCAAGGGGAAACTTTTTCATTTGTGGGAACAAAATTTGGCCCGCGATTCCTGCAAATGCCACAGGTGGTCCGTGCAGCATTGGAATGCTTTCATTGCTAACACCCGACATGACGCTGATGAGAAAACTAAAACAGAGAGGGAAAAGATCAGTTCAAATGTATGATCCAAATTGTGATGATGAAGTTCACACATGGAGCAAGGCTCAGAGAATTGCAGTTGCAATTTTTTACCCACAGGTAGCATCAGGAGAAGCCTTGACACAATTGGATCATGTGGGTTGTTGGCTGAGCAAACATGCCCGAGCTGTCTC
Source organism: Progne subis subis (assembly GCA_022316685.1). NCBI lineage: Eukaryota > Metazoa > Chordata > Aves > Passeriformes > Hirundinidae > Progne > Progne subis. Next base: position 9,855 of record JAKJHU010001022.1, read on the forward strand.
TCTTGCACTGAGTGACATGTTGTTAGACATTGACAGTGTAAGACGAGCAACTCTCCAAAACAGGGCAGCGATTGATTACCTTTTGCTGACCCACGGGCATGGGTATGAGGAGTTTGAGGGAATGTGCTGCATGAATTTGTCAGATCATTCCAAATCCATTCATGAAAACGTCAGGCAATTGCAGGAGAGTGTGAACAAACTTGGAGAGGTAACTGCGTCATGGATGGATGGTTTGTTCAATTTGTTTAACCTTTCATCACTGTGGAAGGAACTTTTAAAAATAGTTATATATATTTTAATAGGGCTTGTAATCCTTCTCATGATTTTGCCGTGTTTGTTTCTATGTATACGGCGAGCCATGGACAGAGTGGCCAAGGAAGTGTTTTTGGTTCAAAGAGGAGGGGGAGATGTTGGAGTCCAGGGCATTCCTTTGGTTGCCCTGGAGGGTCAGAGACCTGGGCAGGGGGCTCTGAGACCCCAGCCCAGAGCTCAGAGAGACTCTGGCTTTGATCTCAGTCCATGGGAAAAACTTCCTAAACTGAGAGAGGGTTTGCAGGCCACGGGAGTGTGAAAAATAGTAGTTTAGTTTATCACAGAGTGAAAAAAATAGTAATTTTAGGTTCATAGCATTGGAGTGAATGGGGACAAGATGGAGAATCTGGGGCGTTGCCTCCTTCTTCTTCCTTCTCTTTCCCTCACTCCATTTCTGCTGTGACGTTGGCACAAAGTAGTTAGTGAGGATTGGGTCAGTGTATAGATGACCTTTTTAGTAATAGTGATAGACATTGGTAAGAAATAGTAAATAACAAACACGTAGTAATTAGTATAAAAGATTAAGGACTGCCCAGCTCGGGGGGAGACGTGAGAAGTCCATGCAGCTGCAAACATCATGTTGGACTGTGAGAAATTTGTAAGATAAGAAACAATAAACGAAAAATGCAACCTTGAAAAATCTACACCTGAAGACTCCGTCTCTTCCTTCGGCTTGGCTCGGAGCTGTGCAGGGGGGGAAAGGGACCCTGAAACCACCTGAATGTTGGGGAAGCCCCCCGACAGCAATCGAGTGTAGGAGGGTGGTAAAAGTACCCTGTAAAGCAGCACGAATAAAGTTGGCCAGGTGAGGCACTTATAAAAGACGGTATGCTAACAGGTCAGACTACGGAAGCCCAGAAGAATACCCTTGCTGCCGAGAAGACAGATTACCTCGCCGCTGGTGACAACCCAGTGGGCAGAGGCAAAAGCAGAGGGGTACACCTATGGGTATTCCTAGTGATCCTGAGCCTAGTCATGTACTGCACGAATGGCCTCCCCAACCCTAAGGGACAAATGGGGCAGGAAAGACAGTGCCTGAAAGAGACTCAGCAAGAGCCTACCTGGGGCCAGAATATAGCTTTTTGAGTACATTTTCATTGCCCAGGAATTCAACAAAAGCGGCTTTGTAACCACAACAGAAGTTGGTTCAAAATATGTGAATTAAAAGAAAGGACCATATACCATGACCCGATGGCAATGTCTAGGAAAAGACGGGATATAAGTAGCATGCCCATAATCCCCATATGTGATAAGCGTAATAAAACAGTGTGGGTTGGGGGTAAGAAGGAATCCACCTTTGTGGCATACTTCCAGGTGAACAAACTATGTTATGACCTGTGAAAAACGCCAATCACTTGTTTTAAAATTTTAAAAGTTTAATAGTAAATAAGATAGTTATAAAAATAGAATTAGAGTAAAAAATTGAACAATTTTAGAGTTAGGACAATACGAGACAATAAAAACAAAGTTACAGACGTCTGGGTGCCTTCCCAAGCCACAAGCTCTGGAGAAGGACCCTTGTTAACAAAGGATTATCTCTTAAAAACAATAGCCTGTTGAATATTCATACAGTTCATACATGATGCATAAATTCCATTCAAACAAAGAATTGTCTCTGGTTATTATCATTCTTTTTTTTCTTTAGTCTCTATGGCATCCTCAAGGCTGAGAGAGGCAGGAGGAGTTGGTCTCTTCTGATAAGGAAGTAGTAAATACTTTTTTCTCTGAAAGATTTACATTTTCCTGTGGTTGGTACATAAAAACTACATTTTAACTACAAAACTACATTTACCATACTATCAAACTATTAATACAACACCAACAATCAACACAACACAACACAACACAACACATATAGTAAATATCTTGCGTAGAGCCATATAATATGCACTTTTCACATGACCAGAGTAAATTGGGGATGTGTATGATGAATGGAAAAACCTATTGGGTAGAGAATAATGTAAAACTTAATACAGCTTCCCTAAACAGTGGGCCCATCATATTAGATCTGCTAAATGAAAATGATGAAAGAGTTTGCTTGAAGCTAGAAGGAACTTTCTGCTTCTCCAAAATTGAGGAGGGGATGGACCCAGAAAGCGAAATACAGAAAGTGGCCCAGGAATTAAAGAGACAGGAGGCAGAAGCGAAAAGAAAGAGAATGGAACAAGAGAGAATAAGGTCACTCAGCGAACAATATGAGCAATTAGAAAGGCAATATAGTGATTGGGGTTTGCCAGCCTCTAGTAAGAATCTTTTTATAGAACTGATGCAGGAAATTGCCACTGAATTAGGATTGTCAAACTGTTAAATTTGCAGGGGACTGAAATCAGCTGAGAAATGGCCCTGGAAAGGTGAGAGTTTGGCTCCAGAACAATTTCTAAAATGGGACAATCAAATGATAAAAACTGTGTCACGGCCTGAGGGGTGGACCTTAGACCAAAGAATAATAGGGACAATATGCATTAGTAGAGAAGGGAATAAGTATACTGAGATAGTGGGATATACCCCTTGCATATCCACTCTGGCTGTCAATTCTAATAATAAGACTAAGATCTGGCAGCCTGAGCCACCTGCAGGATATTGGAGTAGAAAGAAAGAAAGAAAAAGAATGTGAATAGATTAATGAAATTGATATGTTGGAATAAACTTGCTGGAGCCAACCCCTACCAATCATTGGGGAACTTAAAAGAGTTTTAGGAAATGCCGGAAAGCACAGAAATTAAGTGGAGAGCCCCAAGTGGAATCTATTAGATATGTGGGAAAAAGGCCTGTAGTGAGCTACCCTGCAGGTGGAAAGGATCCTGCACTCTGGGGATGATCAGACCCTCCTTTTTCATGCTACCCCGATCAGAAAGCAACCTACTAAGTGCTCCGCTATATGAGACCCTAAACAGACAGAAAAGGGAAATAAAAAGAGAACTCCCAAATGCAGGAGGAAACCAAAAATGGGGAAGCGAGGAATGGCCGGCTGAATGAATAATAGAATATTATGGCCCTGCAACTTGGGCCCAGGATGGAAGTTGGGGTTACAGAACCCCAGTTTACTTACTGAATAGGTTGATCAGATTGCAGGCCGTGGTAGAAATAGTCTCAAACCACACTTCAGATGCATTAGAGCTATTAGCCCAGCAGCACTCATAAATGAGGGCTTTCGTGTATCAGAATAGAATTGCTTTAGACTACCTGTTAGCAGAAGAAGGAGGAGTATGCAGGAAATTCAACGAATCAGAATGTTGCATAGAGATAAATGACTACGGAGAAACCATCAGAGGTTTAGCAGCTGAAATAAAGAAGGTAGCACATGTAACAGTTCAAAAGTGGAATTCTATCCTCCAAGCCTCTTGGTGGGATCAATTGTTTGGGACTGGGGCTTGGTGGAAGAAAATGAGGTTCTTCATTTTATGTTCAGTAGCAGGAGTCATCTTCCTACCATGCCCGATACCGTGTTTCATTCAATTCATACACACAGTAGTACAAGGTATGCAAATTGCGGCATTACCCACAGATCCTGAATTAGCCTCAGGGGACTTTAGCAAGAACAGTAAAATATCAAAAATCATGAAATTAAATGAGGAAAGAAGCAGGGCAGCAGAGGTTCTGGCAAAATTTGAGGCCTGAGTACAGGAAGAAGAAGAGTGTAAGAAATATTAGGATAAACCAGAAGAAGAGTGGGATGACTATAAAGATGGTGTTTAAGGTATAAAAGGTTTTTTAGTGTTGAGTAAAATTCTTTTTAAGAGGCTTTTTTTGTCAAAGAAAAAAATGGCAATAACAGTGCACTTCAAATGATTTGAAAGAAATCCAGACAAAACACGAAGACTTGTTTATTCCTTGATGTTCTGCCACATGAACAGGCATGCAATTTACAAAAATCTGTCCAGATGGTTCTTGGAGCAGGTTGGACAAATTTGCTGTTGAGACTGTGTGAAGTGCTGCCTGATGGTGAGAATTACTCATATTGAGTGACCTAAGCTGTGTTCAGGTACTGAAGTAAATGCATTGCAGAGCTTGCAGACTTTTTGTAGCTTAGTGCTGCAAAAGGATATGAAGTCTAAGAGTTTCTATCAGTAGTTAACCAGTGCTGCAGATACTGTGGTGCCTTTGGTCTGATCCAACAAAGAAAACAGACAGTTTACCACTGTTGGACACATTCTTTATCCCAGTGGTTTTCAAAGATCTTTCTGTGGCCAGAACATCTCCGTATTTTTTGCAAAACTTGTATTAATCTCTATGTATTTGTAAATCAGCAAGTAATTTGTTTGGAAAGTTGTACTATTCCTTCTTGATTTTTGCCATCTTTTGATAGTATTATTTTTGGGCTTTTCCTGAAATGTTTTGGGGATTAGTGATTTTTCCTTGGGTAGAGTTTGTGTTAATCTTCTAAAGTGGTTTGGAATTGAAAAAGTATCAGTGGAGCATAAAAGAATAATGTAATGATAATAGCAGTTTGGGGAAAGGATTTAACAAGAAAAGAAGTAGCAGTTTTTCTTTTGTTATTTCTAAAGTGTTGCATCAAGAATTTGCTCTGTACAGAGAATGCCCGAGTAAGCCCTAATAGAAATGTCTGGCCATATGCATTCCCACTAGTGCAAGTCCTCCAACAGCTACCATGTGCAAATTTTCCACAGCTTGTAATTATCTGTGCAGCTGGTGTAGCCTTGTGCTGGTCTGAATCTTGATCTTGGGCAGAATGTTCCTTTCAGGTTTATGAATAATGTGATCATGAGCATGTTTGCCTTGGCAAAGTATTCCTTCTGCTACAGGGATACATTACACTAACAAAACAAACTACTGTTATAAGAATTGAGGGTGTTTTGGTGAAGAGAAAATATCTTTTAAGGCTTTACAAAGATACTGTAAGTCTACGTACCTTTCAAACGTTGTGACAAAAGAGGTTCTGAAAAGATATTATTTTGGGAATGGAAAAATGTTGGTAGTTTTTAACTGACCCTTTTTGTTTTAATTTTTCTCTAAATTGGAAGACACATTAAAAATAATCTCATTCCAATGCTCAAAACACCATCCTACCTGGCTCTGAACACTTTCAAGGATGAGGTACTCACAACACCTCTCAGCAACCTGTTCCAGTGTCTTATCAATATAGTAAATAATTTCTTCCTAATACCTAATCTAAAATCCATCCTCTGTCAGTTGAAAGCTATTCCACATTGTCCTGTCATTACGTGCAATTGTAGAAAGCCCCTCTCCAGCTCTTTGGCCCCCTTTGGAATCTTCAATGCTGCTGTAAGTTCTTCCCAGAGCCTTCTCTTCCCCAGGCTGAACAAGTCCAAGTGTCTCAGCCTGTCTTCATAAGAGAGGTGCTCCAGCCCTCTGATTGTCTTTGTAGCCTCCTGTGGACTCGCTCCAACATGTTCACATCCTTCGTATGCTGGGGGCCCCAGAGATGGATGCAGTTGTCCAAGCTGGGTCTCATGAAAGAGGAGCAGAGAGGGAGAATCACCTCCCTCGACCTGCTGGTCACATTTCTTTTGATTCCCCAATACCTCCAAGTGAAGGTGATTTTTGAAAAGAAAGAAAAATAAAATGAAAACAAAAACAAAAACATGGGGAACAGCCAGAGTCAAACACATTCTTCACAGAAGTAGTGGTGAATGCTCCATTTATTGAGGGCACACAGGGTTCTTTTATACATATATCATTCTTGTGCACAAGCTGTTCACATGGCATTTTACTACTTGCTATTGGCTAGTGTTATCTGCATAAGCATTCCTTTGCAGTTACCTGTTTACACTTCGTTGAGGGAAAAATCTGGTTCTCAGGCTCAGTGTCCTTGTTCCCAGGCTCGTCGTCCTTGGCAGTGCTAAAACAACAGAACTTTCCCAGCATTGTCAGGCCTCTCTGTGTCTGTCTCCAAAAATCCTGCTACATCCAAGTCCTCCTCATGCCTGATCTCAATTTGTTTTCCACCCGAGACTGTATTTGTGTTTGGAATTGCCCTGACCCAGGTATAGGACTTTGCACTTGGCCTAGTTGAACTTCATGACATTCACACAACTCCAACTTTCCAGCCTGTTCATATACCTTTGGACAGCATACTTTCCCTCCAGCATATTGACTGCCCCACATGGCCTGGTGTCATCAGAAAACTTGCTGAGGGTGCCCTTGATCCTGCTGTCCCATGTCCCTGTTAAATAGCGCTGGTCTCAGTGACAAGCCCTGGGGACTCAGCATGGCTCTGCACTTGCACATTGAGTTCTTTGTGCTTGACCATCCAACCAATTCCTAAGTCACTGAGTGACTGGTCAATCTCTCAAATCCCTGTCTTTCCATTTTAGAGACAAGGATGTTGTGTGGAACAATATCAAATGCTTTAAAAGGTCAGTCACTCTTCTTTTTTGCACCAATGCTGTAATCCTGTCATAGGAAGCCACCAAATTTGCCAGGCATGATTTGCCCTTACTGAAGCTATGTTAACTGTCACTCCTAATTTTCTGTATGCTGTTGCATAATTTCCAGGAGGATCTGCACCTTGATCTTGCTGGGCACAGAAGTGAGCCTAGCTGGCCTGTAGTTACCTGCGCCTTTTTGTTCCCTTTTTAAAAATGAGGATTTATGTTTTTACATTTCCAGTCTGTGGTAGCCTCACCAGACTGTCAGTACTTCACAAATATGATGGATGGTGGCTTAGCCACTTCCTCTGGCAGTTCCGTCAGGATGCATGAATGCTTCTTATCAAGTTCCATGGACTTTTGCACCTTCCGACGTCTTAGATGAGGCCTTGAATCAGATCTTCTCTCTTCATTCTCCCAGTCCCACCTTTGCCTTCTGCAGCTTGGTGTGGCTGGATGTGAGGACCAGACACATGCTTTGTCTCAGACATTTTAACTATTGTGAAAAAAGATTGTGATTGGAAGAAAGATCCTGTGGAGGTGGAACAGCCCTGTTCTAAGCCAACTTCCTTTTTCACCTAGAGATGCCCATCCTGACTCATCTCCTAGAGGTCTGGATGCTCATGGGCAAATGAACTGTCACGAAAATTTAATTTGCATGTGTTGAGGGTTAATTTTTCCTGTAGAATTCCACCACCCCCCCCCCCCCCCCCCCCAAAATAAGTTGCTAGGAGACTAAATATTGATAGTTAAAGGGTGCTCAGCCCAGACAAAGGGAGTTGATCACTTAGTTTTGGGGGAGGGAAAAGGTTCCTGAGAGCTGAGGGTGGTGGACTCATCTGCTCTCGGTCTTCTGGGGAGCACGGTCAGGCGACTAGTAGCTGCGTGGAGTCCATGGTTAACGGAGGAGTCTGGTCCTGGAAATCTTATCATCTGTTGGAGCGCCCAGGAATTCGGAGTTTCTTCGCTGTCCTGCTGGATTTTGGGTCAGCCCGGGTCCAGCCGCTGCGGCTTCTCCAGCACTGCTGGCTTCGCCTGCCAGGGCACCCCCCTGCCGGCCGAGGACAGTCCACCGCTTCCAGCCACCAGCGCCGGAGTTTCCACTGTTTGCCCTCGGGGTTCTTGGTTCTGTTTTACTGTTATTATAATTGCTGTTGTTGTTTGTCTGTCCTGTTGTAGTTGCCAGTAAAGGACTGTTATTCTTTTTCCCATAGCTCTGACTGAAAAGTTTTTTTTTAATCTTCCAAATCATAATAACATGGAGGGAAGGATTTGAATTCCCCATTCCTAGAGAGGCCCCGCCTCTCCCTAGCAGACATCTGTCTTTTCAAACCAAGACAGAAGTTGTCACTCGACGGGGGGCACGGGGGCATTGAGAGAAAAAGGAATAACAGTTCTTAAGTGCCTACATTGTTGTGTACTGGATATCATGTGGTCTGCCTTTGTCTGGTTCAGGTGGAATGTGGTGGTGGTCGTATTTCTCCCATTTGCAGGCCCTATCTAAACATGGGCCCTGTAACTAAGGCTACTATGGCTGTCATCCAGTTTGCTATATGGGTTAACAAGGTGAGGAATTCGTGGATTTTTAATTTCCTCTGGAAGGCAGGCACATGGATTCAGGGCTATCATACACTAACTGTGTGTTTTGGGGGTTACTTTAACAACGGTACCTACTGGGAAGAAATTACACCGGGGGAAATTTTTTCACAACCCTTTGCCCAGCTCTTTGGGCCTACCCCACCAGTTTTTGAAGGGTTCAAATCTCTGAATGTTAATGACATCATACAGTGGTTGGTGTTGCTGGTATGCCTGTTCTGTTTAGCATTTAGAGATAAGGGGAGACTGACCTGGATAACCACCCTGGTACCTCCCCTAGAGAATAAGGATACTGCCCCACAGCCTGACCCCGTCCCACAGCCTGACCCTGTCCCAAAGCCTGGCCCTGCCCCACAACCTAATCCTGCCCCACAACCTGACCCTGCCCCACAGCCTGACCCTGCCCCACAGCCTGACCCCATCCCACAGCCTGACACTGCCCCACAGCCTGCCTCAGAAATAAACCACCCAGATTTGGTGAAGGAGATAGGTGAGATGCTGAGGGAGTACCTTTCCCCTGTAGTAGCCTCATTAGCCCCAGCTGCTGGGAAACCCTCCCCCTGCCCTGACAAAGGAGAGTCTGATGGTGCAGCAGCGGAACCCACAGACGTTACAACCGTCCAGGTTCCAGCTGAACCACAGGGGCAGCCACAGCCAGCAGCAGTGGCCCCTGTGGAAACAAAGAAGTACAAGGTGAAATCAGAGCACCCAGGCAACAAGGATAAGAAAGGAGGGCCCTCACAACCCGCAGGCGAGTCAGAGGTTGAGATCATCACTGAGTCTCTGACATATGAAAGTCTCCGTAATCTGCAATAAGATCTTGCACGGCAGGGACATGAGGCTTATACAGCCTGGTTACTTTGGGTCTGGGACCTTATAGGTACAGGCATGCAGCTAGATAGTAGTGAGGCAAGGAATTTGGGACCCTTGACCCAGGACTCAGGTGTGAATCAGGTATTCGTAAGGGCCCCTTTCCCTTTGGGAGCAGCTTTTAATGAGTGCACAGGAGAGGTTTGTCCACAGAGACAGAATGCAGGAGCACCATCATAGAATGCACTGGAAGACCCTTGAGGAAGGGATCCAACAGCTGAGAGAAGTGGCAGTATTAGAGGTACTCTTTGGGAGGGGTGGACAGCATGATAATGACCCCAACAAAGTCAGGTGCACAAGGCAAATGCTGTGGAATCTGGCAACTCTAGGACCATCTCAATATGCCACATTCATTGCAACAATTCATCCTGATAACAACCAAGAGACAGTGGGTTCTGTAGCCAACAAGCTCAGAAATTACGAGAGTATGATCAGTGGCTCAATGCAGGCTCAGGTCTCTGGCATGGTTAAGGAACTCAGAGAGGAGGTGAGAGAGATGAGGGAGGAGATGAGGAGGAACAGTTCCCATGTGGCACTGGTGTGAGTTACAGGCCCTAGAGTCAGAGCTCAACGTCCCCCAGCTAGAGAGAGAGGGTACACCCCACGAGCTGACCTGTGGTTCTTTCTGAGTGACCATGGGGAAGACATGGGAAGGTGGGATGGGAAACCCACTTCTGCCCTGGCAGCACGGGTGCGTGAGCTCAAGGAGAGAAAAACTAACCTTGGGGTTCCACTAAGATGAAGGCAGCCTCGACATCGCATGACCAAGCGGCCAGGTATTATAGAAGTGAGGATATGTCAGATCCCTGTGAAGGAACCTCTACCATGTATGCCCAGGAAGGGAATAATGACCGGTGCTAGAGGGGCCCTGCCTCTAGCCAGGGAGAGGCACGGAAAACCGAGTCTATTGGATGGTGTGGATCCGATGGCCTGGCACATCAGAGCCACAGAAATATGAAGCTTTAGTTGATACTGGTTCTCAGTGTACCCTGATACCATCAGAATATGTGGGGACAGAACCTATTTCCATTGCCGGGGTGATGGGGGGATCACAGGAATTGACTCTGCTGGAAGCCGAGGTGAGCCTGACCGGGAAGGAGTGGCAGAAACATCCAATTGTGACTGGTCCAGGGGCCCCGCATATTTTAGACATAGAGTTCCTCCGGAATGGTTATTACAAAGACTCTAAAGGACTCAAGTGGGCTTTTGGAATAGCAGCTGTGGAGGCAGAGGGCATTAAGAAATTGAATATCTTGCCTGGACTGTCGGAGAACCCATCTGCAGTAGGACTCCTAAAGGTAGAAGAGCAATGAGTTCCAGTTGCCACCTCGACGGTGCACCGCCGACAGCATCGGACAAATGGAGATGCCGTGATCCCCATCCACAAGATGATCCGTGAGCTGGAGAGCCAAGGGGTGGTCAGCAAAACCCACTCACCCTTCAACAGCCCCATCTGGCCTGTGCACAAGTCTGATGGAGAATGGAGATTGACTGTGGACTACCGTGCCTTGAACGAAGTGACTCCACCATTGAGCGCTGCTGTGCCGGACATGCTGGAACTCCAGTATGAGCTGGAGTCCAAGGCAGCAAAATGGTACTCCACAATTGACATTGCTAATGCATTTTTGTCCATTCCTCTGGCTGCAGAATGCAGGCCTCAGTTTGCTTTCACCTGGAGGGGCGTGCAGTACACCTGGAACCGACTGCCCCAGGGGTGGAAACACAGCCCCACCATCTGCCATGGACTGATCCAGGCTGCACTGGAAAAGGGTGAGGCTCCGGAGCACCTACAGTACATTGATGACATCATTGTGTGGGAGAACACGTCAATGGAAGTGTTTGAGAAAAGAGTGAAGATCATCCAAATTCTCCTGAAAGCTGGTTTTTCCATCAAGCAGAGCAAGGTCAAGGGACCTGCCCGAGAGATCCAGTTCCTGGGAGTAAAGTGGCAAGATGGACGGCGGCAGATTCCCACTGAAGTCATCAATAAGATTACCACAATGTCTCCACCAACGAGCAAGAAGGAAACACAAGCTTTTCTAGGCTCTATAGGATTCTGGAGGATGCACATTCCTGAGTACAGACAGATTGTGAGCCCTCTCTACCTGGTCACCCGCAAGAAGAATGATTTCCACTGGGGCCCTGAACAGCAACAAGCCTTTGCCCAGATCAAGCAGGAGATCGCTCAAGCGGTAGCCCTTGGCCCAGTCAGGACAGGACCAGATGTGAAGAACGTGCTCTACTCAGCAGCCGGGAACAATGGCCTGTCCTGGAGCCTTTGGCAGAAGGTGCCTGGGGAGACTCGGGTCCGACCACTGGGATTCTGGAGCCGAAGCTAGAGAGGGTCCAAAGCCAACTACACTCCAACAGAGAAGGAAATCTTGGCCGCCTATGAAGGACTTCAAGCTGCCTCAGAGGTAATTGGCACAGAAGCACAACTCCTGCTGGCACCTCGACTACCGGTGCTGGGGTGGATGTTTAAAGGAAAGGTTCCCTCCACCCATCATGCCACAGACGCCACATGGAGCAAATGCATTGCCCTCATCACTCAGCGCACCCGCATTGGAAACCCAAATCGCCCTGGGATTTTGGAGATAACTACAAACTGGACGGAAGGTGAGAACTTTGGTCTCACACATGAAGAGGAGCAGGAACAAGTGACCCGTGCTGAAGAGGGTCCACCATACAACCAACTACCAGCAGAAGAAACACGCTATGCTCTTTTCACTGATGGATCCTGCCGCATCGTAGGGATGAACCGGAAGTGGAAAGCAGCTGTATGGAGCCCCACATGACAGGTTGCAGAAGCCACTGAAGGAGAAGGTGGGTCAAGCCAACTTGCTGAACTCAAAGCTGTTCAATTGGCCCTGGACATTGCTGAAAGAGAGAAGTGGCCAAAGCTCTACCTCTACACTGATTCGTGGATGGTGGCCAATGCTCTGTGGGGTTGGCTGGACAGGTGGAAAAAGGCCAATTGGCAGCGTAGAGGAAAGCCAATCTGGGCTGCAGATGAGTGGAAGGACATTGCCACCCGTGTAGAGAAGCTACCTGTCAAAGTCTGTCATGTACATGCCCATGTCCCCAAGAGTCAGGCTCATGAGGAGGACCGAAACAACGAGCAGGTAGATCAAGCTGCAAAGATAGAGGTGTCAATGATAGACTTAGATTGGCAACACAAGGGAGAGTTGTTCCCAGCTCAATAGGCCCATGATGCCTCAGGCCATCAGGGTAGAGATGCCACCTATAAGTGGGCACGAGACCGAGGGGTGGATCTAACCATGGACAGTATTTCTCAGGTTATCCACGACTGTGAGACGTGTGCTACCATCAAGCAGGCCAAGCGGGTGAAGCCCCTATGGTATGGTGGGCGATGGTCCAAGTATAAGTACGGGGAAGCCTGGCAGATTGACTACATCACCCTTCCCCAAACCCGCCAAGGCAAGCGCTACGTGCTGACCATGGTGGAAGCCACCACTGGATGGTTGGAGACCTACCCTGTGCCCCACGCTACTGCCCGGAACACCATCCTGGGCCTTGAAAAGCAAATCCTGTGGAGACATGGTACCCCTGAGAGGATTGAGTCTGACAACGGTACTCATTTCAAGAACAGCCTTATAAACACCTGGGCTAGAGAACATGGCATTGAGTGGGTGTACCATATTCCTTATCATGTGCCAGCAGCCGGGAAAGTTGAACAGTGCAATGGCCTGCTTAAAACCACTTTGAAGGCACTGGGTAGGGGGACTTTCAAGAACTGGGAGATTAATTTAGCAAAGGCCACCTGGTTAGTGAACACTCGAGGTTCCACCAACCGAGCAGGCCCTGCCCAGGCTGAGCCCCTGAGAACAAGAGATGGAGATAAGGTTCCAGTGGTACACATGAGAGGAATGCTGGGAAAAACTGTTTGGATTAATTCTGCCTCCAGCAAAGACAATCCTGCTCGTGTTTTTGCTCAGGGACCTGGCTGCACATGGTGGGTGATGCAAAAGGATGGAGAGACCTGCTGCATACCTCAAGGGGACCTTGTATTTTGGTGAACGCTGTGACTGTGTCTGTATTCATATTCACATGTATATATATGTATATTATTTAAAGGTTTAAATTCAATATAATATGTTGGTATGGGAAAAATTCGGGGTGGATAATGTTGAGGGTTAAGTTTTCCTGTAGAATTCCACCCCCCCCCCCCCCCCCCCCCCCCCCCCCCCCCCCCCCCAAAAAAGTTGCTAGGACACTAAATACTGATAGTTAAAGGGTGCTCAACCTGGACAAAGGGAGTTGATCACTTAGTTTTGGGGGAGGGAAAAGGCTCCTGAGAGCTGAGGGTGGTGGACTCATCTGCTCTCGGTCTTCTGGGGAGCACTGTCAGGCGACTAGTAGCTGTGTGGAGTCCACGGTTAATGGAGGAGTCTGGTCCTGGAAATCTTATCATCTGTTGGAGCGCCCAGGAATTCGGAGTGTCTTCGCTGCCCTGCTGGATTTTGGGTCAGCCCGGGTCCAGCCGCTGCGGGTTCTCCGGCACTGCTGGCTTCGCCTGCCAGGGCACCCACCCCGCCTGCCGAGGACAGTCCACCGCTTCCAGCCACCAGCGCCGGAGTTTCCACTGTTTGCCCTCGGGGTTCTTGGTTCTGTTTTACTGTTATTATAATTGCTGTTGTTGTTTGTCTGTCCTGTTATAGTTACCAGTAAAGGACTGTTATTCTTTTTCCCATAGCTCCGACTGAAACGTTTTTTTTAATCTTCCAAATCATAATAACATGGAGGGAAGGATTTGAATTCCCTATTCCTAGAGAGGCCTGCCTCTCCCTAGCAGACATCTGTCTTTTCAAACTGAGACAGCATGAGAGCCATGAACCAGGCTAACTAAGAAAATTTGGTCCTGCCTACATCCCTTTTTCCTCTTTTTCTCTTTGTCTTGCTGTCCCAGATCTAGATCATCTGTGCAGTGGGATCCACATGGAACTATGGACTGGTGAACTTCTTTCTTCTCTTTCTCTCTTTTATGCCCTTATTTCTCTCCTACTGTGCTTTGTCTGGGCAAAGTGTACCTGTCATATTCTACCCCTCATTCTGTATTGGAGTTTGTTGCAGGAATTGGAAGCTTGTGGAATTGTGTTGTAAAATTTAAGGGCTTATTAACTAACACTTTTGAGACTAAATAGTGGACTACTTGCCAGAGTTCAGATGACTGTATAATAAAACCATGAGTTCTTTATCACATGGACTGGTGTCTTTGAACAATCTGCTGAGAATTTATAACAAACATCACCTTCACTACTGGTGATTGGTCATGACATGGAGTACTCACCAGTGGAGACCGAGGAAAAAGTCTCTGAGTACTGAAGCCTTATCAAATCCTAAGTATTCAGGTCTCTCATTTTCCTCTGGAGACGCCCACATTTCCCCTGCTCTTCCTTTTATCATGGATATATCTGTAGAATCTTTTCTGGTTGCCTTTGATATCTGTGTCCAGATTTAACTAAACTGATCCCTGGCTCCTCAGACAACTTCTCTGTACTCCTCCCAGGCTACCTGTCCTTGTTTCCACCCTCTGTGTCCTTCCTTTTTGTGTTTGAGATTTTCTGGGATCATCTTGTTCATCTATCCAGGCCTCCTAGAGATTTTGCCTTGCTTTCTGTTTTCGGGATGCATGGAGGAGGTGGTCCTTGAATATCATCTGGCTTTCTTAGACCCCTCTTCTCTCCAGGGGAAGAGAATTATCCCATGGTAACCTACCCAGCAGATCACTGAAGAGGCCAACATCTGCTTTCCTGAGCTCAAGGGTAGTGAGCTTGCTGTGTTCCCTTCTTGCTGCCTTAAGGATCTTGAACTCCATGGGTAAATGGTCACTGCAGCCAAAGCTGCATTTGAGCTTCACATACCCCACCAGACCCTCCTTGTTGGTGAGAACAAAGTCCAGCATAGTATCTCTCCTTGGTGGCTACTCTGTCACTTGGACATGGAAATTATCATCAGTGCATTCCAGAGACTTCCTGGTTTACTTATGCCCTGCTGTATTTTCCCTCCAGCAGATATTAGGGTGTTGGAAGTTCCCCATGAGGACCCGGGCTTGTGAATGTCTGGCTGCTCTTATGTATCTACAGAGGTTCTCGTCTGCTTGTTCTTCCTGCATAATTCTCTGTAATTGGAGGCTGTATGGAAATTTCTGCTAGGCAAGTCAGTTAGCTGCTGCCTCCAAAGAGGTAAAAGAGACACAAAAATACCCAACTGTGCCCTCCTCCAACACTGCTTTAGACAGGGGTTGTGATCTGCAAAGTGAATATCTAAGATATTCTTCAGGAATGCAGATAAAACCTGTGATAGCACTTTGGGATAGCAGTTACTATCTCCAAGTCCAGGGAGAGTCCTAGACATTTATGGGGAGGTAGATAGGTGTAAGTCTTTGGTATGGATCAGCTGTTGCATAAACAGACGTTTTGAATTGTGATTATTATTTGGTGTATTATGAATATGGCATAAGAAGGTTTTGTGTCTAATGCAATAGTTGGTGTGAAGTAGGCTCAGGAAAGCAATGAATGTGAGAGGAGATTAAACAATTCCTTGCTTACGCACAGTCTAGAGAAATGGGAATAGATTTACTTTTAAACTGTAGCCTAAATGTCAGGTGTGGGAGTAGGTTTTGCAGAACTTTCTCATGGTGTGTTAAATAGAGATTTGAAGTTCGTGCCAAAAAGGAATTATGGCTTCATGGTGGGATACAGAAATATGTTAGAGGTAAAGTTAAGGTGGATACTGCTTTTGGCACTTGAGCTGAATTTGTGTAAAGATCAATTTATTGTGAGGAGCTGCACTCTACTGGGATGTTGGTTGTGTCTTTAATACTTTGTTTCTCAAAAAAATGTTTATTTTATCTGCTCTGTCTCGATAAGAATTTTCCAGTAAATAATTGTGTATATATATGTATTTTCAAGTTAATCTTAACAACAGAAAATCTTAGTCCTTCACTGTTTTTCTAACCAGACTGAGTGCAGATAATGAGTCAAGTATGAAAGTACAATACTTCATTTTTGTTTTATAAAGTGTAGATTGATCCAGAAAAAGACTACAAGTATGCCTTTTAAATTTAGTAGTTTTTCTGGAAACTTGCTAGAGCTGCAGAGAGATACCCAAGTCAAGATGTCATAGGAAGCTTTCTACCAGCTTAGGCACTATCCTGTGAATGTTCACCTGCTGTGTAATTTTATGCACATATAAAATAGGATTGCTTCTGTGTGTGAAAAACTCAAGACCATGAAGAACCTCTTAAACTATGATGACTTAAGAAAATTATACCTACAGCGTAACTTGAAATGAGTGTCACTTATAATTCATGAAGGGTCACTCAGAAATAAATTATCATTCAGAAACAGAAATATAGAGAAAAAAAGCTAGATCTGGCTGTTGTCTGATAGAAAAGTCTGTGTCCTTTTTTTGCCTGTCTCATGTCAACATGAACTGCCTTGAATTCCTGAAGTCTGCATGACCCTAGAAACATCTCTGCATCTTACCTAACATTGACAAGAAATTATTTTCTGAGTTTCTTAATATTACCTCTCAACTGGAGGACAAAGAGCTCCCTTTCCATGCTTTCAGAACAATTCAGAGATACAGAAATTCATCCTGTCTCTGCCAGGCTGACCACCAACCCTTACCAAGTACTCTCTTCAATTTAGTCTTTCCATGTTTTTTAGCCCTTTACTGGGTTAGGCATAAAACTATAGCGAAGGTCTCAAGTAGAATCTAATTATTAGTAAGGAAAAGCTGACTATAATTTTGGACTTGCAAAAATGTTGAAAAATGTGCACTTGATATTTTTTAAAGTTTTGGAACTAATTATCATCTCTGTATCCTTGCATTATTCTGTAAAAGGATTTTGCTTTTGAAAAGGAAAGGGCTTAGCTTTTAGATAGAAGAATGTGTAAAAAGCACTGCTTGGATAGGGCAGCCTTTTATATACACTTTCTTACATATTTTCAATGATAAAAGTGACTTTGTAACCATAAAGAAAGTAGATAATCATGATGCATTGTGCAATATGAAAGAAAATACTCATTCACATGTTAAAATAACTTTGAATTATTCAACTGAATAAAAATGGTGTATTTTCATATTTGTTTACCATGTCAACTTAAAGCTAGACTTAGAAAAAGTAGTGAAGTTCTGGTCTAACAGAACTTTTGCAGCTTGTGGGTTTCCAGCCTGATGCTGTTTTGTGTAAGGGGTTGGTAATGCAGGACCTATCTTTCCACTTTCTTTCTCCTCAGCTCCCTACCTGTTTCCCTGTCACCTGGTCTGAGTGTGCTTTGAGTACTATCTTTTACAGAGGAAAGAAGTGTAGAACAGAGTAAAATGCAGAGCCACTGAGGTTGGAAGGCTCTTCTGGAAATTGTCTATGACAATCCTTCAGCATGAGGAAAAGGTCAGCTGAGGCAGGTTGCCCTGGCCATCTCTAGCTGAGTATGGGATATCATCAAGGATGGAGATTCCACATCATCTCTGGGAAACCTTAGTGTCTGATCACCCCTATAATAAAAAGGGGCAGTAGTTACACCTTTGGGGAATTTCCTGCGTTTCAGATTGTTCTCATTGCTTCTCATCCTGTCACAGGACACTGTTTAGAAGATTTTGGCTTTATCATCCTTACACCCTTCCATCAAGTATTTTTACAAATGCACAAGATCTTTCTGAGCTTTGTCTTCACCATGCTATAGAAGACCCAGCTCATTCAGCCTCACCTTCTGTGAAAGATACTCCAGTCTTTTGAGGTTTTTGTGGTCCTGCAGTGGACTCTCTCTAGTATTTTCATGTCGCTTGTACTGGAGTGCCCAGATCAGCACCCATAACTACAGAAGTACCTTACCAATTCTGTGAAAAGAGGGGAGACAATTTGCTTGACCTGCTGGCAAAACTTTTCCTAGTGCAGCCCAGGAAATTTCTGCCCATCTTTACCATAAAGATGCACTGCATTGCTCGTTTTAAACTTGCTCTGTAGGACTGAGATCCTTCTTCATATAGGTACTTTCCAGGTGGCCAGTCCCCAGCACATACTGCATCTGCAGTTATTTCTGCTCTGGGACAGGTCCTTAAATTTCCCTTTGCTGCATTTCATGTGTTTTCTGTTTATCCTTTTCTCTGGCTTGTAAAGTCCCTCTGGATGGCAGCATGTTGTAGTGCATTAATGGGGTTTATATTGTGTTTCATTTTCATATTGGGGTTTGTAATGTTTTTCTATTGTATCCCCTGTCCCCCTTGGAAACTGTATCACGTGGTTTGTCCATGCTCGGCTGTGCTCATCCCCCACACTTGAATGTAACCCAACTCTGTTCAACTCCCACCTTATCCCTGATTTGGTAGTTGTTACCTTGGTTTTTCTGAGTTTTTTAAGGCCTTTTTGAATTTTCATGAATGGAGTCAGATCTTTTAGTTACTGTAGAATATTAGAGCAGTTTTCTACCTTTTCCCACAGATGTAACATAAACAAATCCTTTGTTTTTCATTCTCTGTCCTTTGTTTGCATATTTCTAACCTGAAAACAATTGTAACTGACAGTTAGTTTAGCCACTTGGCTGAAAGGTGAAAAACCCCAGAAGCCAATCTTCTGCTAGACCCACAAATGTATAAAAAGTAAGAAATAAAACAAAGAGGCTCTCTCTCTCCGCCTGTCTCAGCTTTGAGCTGGATCAGAGAAGGACCTCTGCCCTGCGAAAATCTCTTGTCTGCGTGTGACTGCTTTGTACGTCTCAGTGACAGGTAGTGGCTTGTCCCTGCATCTAGGCTCGTCCCCCCCTGGGAAAAAGCCCTGGGACAGACAGCACTGCGCTCTCTCGGGCACTGGCATGGATGGGGAAAGAACTCCAGCCGGCAGGAATCCAGAATAAAGCTGTGATATCCCCCCAGTGAGAGAGCAGGCTCTTTCCTTTTGCCATCGGCGGTCATCTGGGTCTCACTAGAGAAATACAACAGCAGACACATCAGGTGTACAGAAATATTAATTATTTCTTGTAGTTTCCTATCACCTGAGAATTCTCTGAGAGTACATTCAGTCCTGTCATTAATCATGATTTCAAGAAGTGTTGGCCTGGGTATCAATGCCTGGAGTACACTGTGGACAGCTGGCCTTCAGCTGCTTTTTGTGATACTTACCACAGCTCTCTGAGCCTGTCAGGTCTGACAGTTTTTTCAGTTCACCTTGTTTGCCGCTTACTTAGTCTGTACTTCATCACTTTGTCTGGGAAGGTGTGATGTGAGACAGGGTAGAACGCTCTGTTAAAGTTAAGATAAGGAAATCTCTCTCACTATCCTCTCTTGCCATGCACCAGATTGCTCATCCCATCATAGAAGGCTATAAGTTTCTTCAGGAATAATTCACCTTCATACATCCATGCTGATTGCTCCAAATAACCCTCTTGTCCTTTATATGTTTGGATTGTCTAGTCCATCATCTTCCCAGGAGAAACAGCAAAGTTGATCAGCATATAGTTCTCCAGATCCTCCTTCTTCCTCTTCTTGTAAATAAGAATGATAAGAGATTTCTTTCTTTCTGTCTTTAGGAACACTCTCTCTTATTGCTGTGATGACTGAGGCAGGGGCATTGTCCAGTTCCCTCAGCACCACTTGGTGCATCCTGTCAGTTTCCATGGACTTGTGTATGTCTAGGTTGTTGAAATGTTCTCTGTCTTAGTCATCCTCTAGAAGTCGTAAATCTTCTTGTTCTGCACTTTACTGCTGATATCCCCACAACCTTCAGACTGCCAGCTTTCCACAAGGCAGTAAACCAGCTCATTCCAGCACCAGGACAATTTTGTCTGAGGTACTTCACTGGCCATGGTATGATGGCTATCTGCATGTCTCACCATGAAACTAGGAACAAATGTGCTGCTTCTCCATAGTGTAAGAGCCTTAAAAATCATATTTTTCTTAAACACTATAAAGACGGCTGAAGGATTTTGCCCACTGTGGCAAACTGGGTAAAGAATCTGTGACCATCAAAACTCAACTCTGCCCAAATATGCCTTCTGGGTCCTGGAACTTGATATAAGATAAAGGCAGTGCTATTGTCCAGTTATCTCTGGTTTAAGGAGAGGTAAACACAACTGGAGGAGAATAATGTATCCACAAGCAAAGCCAGGTCAGCAGCTGTGCTAAAAAACATCTCTGGCTGGGCCCAGCAGGGGGACACCATAGCCCACCGACCCATTTTGCTGAGACCCGGTTTGCATACTAGACTTTGGGGATTTTTTTAAGTCCTCCACTATGAGGGAAATGCAAATGTACTGGGTTTGTCTCTGGGGCATAAAATTAATTTTTGTGTTGCTGTTGTTTGTAAGTGGAAAAAAGGTACTTAGAAATGCAGTGGAAAATAATCTTGGAGGAGATTTGCATATTAAGAAAAACTGTTTCATAGGTTCTCAATTTTTAGATAAACTGTTCTCAGTGGCATCCTTTATATGACTTGCTGTGTTGTCTGTTCCCCAGGAGCAAATAAGTATTTTCACCACAGGTGAGAAATCTGGCACTCTCTTGACCACCCAGAGATCCAGAGATTGCAGGGAGTCTGCATTGGCAAAGCGACCACCCAAATACTGACATTCCACTGTGCTCAAATGAGTTAGAAACATCTGTGGCAGACACTCAGAAATACATACTGGGAATATGAATCTTTCTGGAGAAAGAGAAGGAGGAGAGTTTGCAGTTTGTAGAAGAAATCTGGTAGAAATATGTGACTGTTGACTAGCATATGGAACACAATGTATTTTAATCCTGTACACATGTGAATGAATGAAATGGAAGCCAGGACAGCACACAAAGGTTTTACACTGATGAGCTGCCCATTCCTCTGTTTCTAAAGGCACTATGAGAATATGAAAAAATTAGTTCTTTGCAGGATAATCATATAAGCAAAACAGAGACTGCTGCTATGGTAGCGCTGGCACAGACAAAAAGCCTGCTTCCTGCTGAAAGTGCTACTCATTGGTTTTGAGCTCAGTACACTTGATTCATTCAAGAATTCATGTTTCCCTGTTCAAACCCCATACCTCTATGTTTTAGGTGTTTCCACCTCTAGTTATTTTGATGTAGACTCTCTTCCCACTGCAGTTATTGTGTTCAGCTGTGTGTGCAGTGAAAGACTGAGACTGAAAATTTTAAGCCAGACCACTGTGGACAGATGAGCATAATGAAAATTTGTCACCAAATTCTATTGTAGCTGCTAAGGGCTAGCAGGTGGTATGTCTTTTAAGCTTCTAAGTGAATTTAGACATTTAATTTATTCCCCTAAACATCAGACTACTTAATAGCATAGTTCTCCTTTGTCTCTATGTATACCTTCTTACATTATGTATAAAAATTTACAAGTTTACTGTAAGTTTACTGTATTCCTGCTGTTAAAGACTGTAAAATGCTCTTGTCTGAAATATTTTAACTGAGAGGTGAATTGGTCTTAAAACCCTTACCCTGAAAAAATGCTACCTGGGACTTAGAAGAAACTGATGCTCTGCATGTCATGGACAATTATTTCCTGTATTAGCATTCTACTAAGTGCTGTGACTGTTTTTGGTGTGGTTTTGAGGATTTGGACTTTAAACATTTCCCAGAGAAAAGTCTTGTGGTATTAAGCAAGGAACACCTGTGCTATGCCTGTGTGGTACAGAATTTCTGCAGGGTGTTTATGGGAGAACTGTGTGGTATTTTTGCAGTTTTGATCATGACTTGTCCATACCACATGTACTATGACAAACAATATGAAGGTAAATAAACTAATTTCCACAGATTTATGAAGGTTCACTTTATTTTTCTCTGCATTAGGGTCTTGTCTGCGTTAAGAATATTTGTAAGATAGCTTATCCTAAGAAATGTCCTGAATTGTCCTGTCTTGGGGCATCATGGCTGCTCTTAGGATTTATTTTTCCTCAAGGACATATGCTGATGGCAGTCAGCACAGACCATGTAGATCTATGTTTACAGCCTGTAACACCTGTGTAAGTTTAAGTGTTTCTAGGCTTTAGCAGTGGTGGACTGTCTGGACGTTACAAGAGTTTGAGTGTATGGGAGTGCATTGGGAATGCGCTTTCAGAGCTCTCAGCCTCTGAATTTCACTCCTGTTTGCTATCAAATACAATTAGATTTTTTTGTGCTGTGTTGGACTTACAGGCACATGCACAAATATTTATGGTCTCATTGGATTTCCTCCTTCCTGTAAGTCAAGATGAGGACTTGAGTGCCTCTGAAAACATACTTAACTCAGGTGAAAAATAGGCATGGCTTTGTATTTGACCAGTCTGTTTTTTAACAGGATCTATCCTTAGTTGTCAAGCAGTCAGCCAGTGAATTGTTTTGTTGCCAGCACTGACCCAAACAGAAGAATGGAAACTTTTATGCTCATTGGTGAAAGACAGTTTGTTCCCTTGATCATTAGTACTGTACAGATACCATGAACTCTGTGAGAATGACTGTGAAAGTCAAGCAGAATACCTCTTGGGATCTGATGCATATTTAGATTATGGACTGCAGTCCTGCATCTCTCAGACCAAATGTCAGTACAGTATACAGGAGAACTAGTTGGAGCGTTTGGTTTGCAGAGCCTGATTTTGTCTCCAGTATCAGCCTTCTTTGAGACATTAGATAGGAATTAGCTGATGCACAATGAAAGTGGTCCTAATTCTGTTTTCCTTAGTAATGTCAGTCTGTTACTTTATAAATCTCTTCTCTCTCTCTCTCTTTTTTTTCTTTTTTTTTTTTTTTTTTTTTTTAAATCAGCTGGGGTTTATTTCCATATTATCTTTTTCCATTTTTCATATTTTATCTTTACAGCTTCCTGATATTCTTTCATGGATTCTTTCTGGTGGTGCTACTATAATTTATGTATCTTCTAATATTTTAACAGATGCTAATTTGGAGATATCCAAACTTATCTAAACAGAGCTGGAATTTAACCTCTTAGCATCATAATTTCACTTGTTGGGTTTGAATTGCAGAAAGTGTTTGAGAGCTCCCATTGAATTATGACTTTTTTGTCCAAAGCAGCCTTTGTGCTCGTCCTAGGAGATAGATCAAAAAGCCAAAGGTTGACTTTTTTCATTTTTTGTTTTTGTGGTATAACGCAGTATGGTGCATACAGATAGGCAAGAAAGATATTTGACAATACTGAATTATTAGAAAGGAAATAACAAGTTGCAGTTTCCTTCATATCTCTTACACTTTGGTCAAATTTCTATCTCTTGTAGGTTAGTAGATAATAACATCATCATGAGATTGTTGACACAGGCCATTTTTATATGTTTTGCAATAAACAAATACAGATTTATGGATATTTTGTCTTTTGCATAATTTCTTTGATTGAAATTATTTGTCCTGAAGGTTTTCTTAGCCACGAAAAACTGTATCAAGACAGCCATTCTATTAAGAAAACTAATGTTCAAAAGCACGTGGTAATGTCAAATGAAAAAGTACAGCTCTTGTATCTTCCTTTTTTTTCAGGAATCCTTTTAGGTTTGGCTCTAAATGGTCTTGATAGGTCATTAGATATTGTATGACTTTACCTATATACAGTTTGTGAATACAGTTCAGAAACATGATACAAAACATACAGAACAACATGATAAATAATGCAGAGGAAGCAGACTTTTCTACTCACTTATGTGCCATGTACTAGTTCTATTTTTTCTCTTAGATAGTGTGAAAAAGAGAACCTGATAACAACTTTATCTCAATTTATATTGACATTTCTGGTAAAATATTATTCCAATTTTATGTCTCTTTCCAGTAAGCATACTGAGAACTCTGATAAGTGTGATGCCATCTTTAATAATCCTAAGATTTACTTCTGATTTTTTTCCTCGACTAAAACTTTTCACGTGTTTACTTTTGCTATTTTCCCTGAACAAAATACAAAATCGTGGTGGGGCTGAGGTTGGAAGGGACCTTAGGAGGTCATGTGGTTCAACTTCCATGTTCCAGTAAGGAGACCTAGAGCATGCTGCTCAATACCATGTCTCTCAAGGATGGAGGTTCCACCACACCTCAGGGCAACCTTTGCCAGTGCTCAGTCACCTTCTCCATACAAAACTATTTCCCACTGTTCAAAAGGAACCTTCAGTCTTTTAGTTTGGGCCTATTGCCTCTGGTTCTGTCATGGGGAGCCACTGGAAAGAGGCTGTGTCTTGTTAGAACCCTCCCTTCAGGAGTGTGTACAATATCATGAGATTCCTCCGAGCCTTTTATTCTACAGCCTGAATCTCATGTCTCACAGTCTACATGTCTCATGTCTCACAGTCTTTCTTCAAAGGAGAGATATTCCAGTCCCTTCATAATCTTAGTGGCTGTTCAGCACACTCTCTCCAGTAGCTCCATGTCTCTCTTGTGCTTACAATCTGTTGGGGGTTAAGTTTTCCTGTGGAATTCCACCCCCCCCCGCCCCCAATAAGTTGCTAGGAGACTAAATACTGATAGTTAAAGGGTGCTTAACCCGTACAAAAGAAATGGATCACTTAGTTTAGAGGGAGGGAAAGGCTACCGGGAGCTGAGGGTGGTGGTTCTTTTTGGCTCTCGGTTTTCCAGGGAGGACGGTCGGGCAACTGGTAGCTGCGTGGATTCCACTGTTAACAGAGGGGTTCAGTCCTGAGAATTCTATCATCTGTTGGAGCGCACAGGAATTCGGAGTTTTTCGCCTGCCCTGCTGGATTTCGGGTCAGCCCAGGTCCAGCTGCTGCGGCTTCTTCAGCACTGCTCACTTTGCCTGCCGGGACACTTCCCCCCTGCCTTCTGGGGACAATCCACCATTTCCAGCCATCAGCACCGCAGTTTCCACCATTTCAATTTAGTGCTCTTTGGATCCCAAGAGATCAGACTGCCCGGGGCTTGTGAGACAAAGCCCCTCGGGGTTCTTAGTTCTATTTTATTATTATTATAATTGCTGATGGCTCTTATTCCTTTCCCCATAGCTCTGACTGAAAAGTTTTTTTTTAATCTTCCAAATTATAATAACACAAAGGGAAGGGATTGGAATTCCCCATTCCTAGAGAGGCCTTGCCTCTCCCTAGCAGATACCTGTCTTTTCAAACCAAGACATAATCCCACAGCTGAGCACAGGGCTCCAAGTGTGGCTTCACTGGTGCTGAACGGAGAGGCGGGGTTACCTGCCCCACAACCTGCTGGCAACTCTTCTCTTCATGCAGCCCAGGGTTTCTTCACCTTCTTTGCCACGAGGGCATAATATTGGCCTGTGTTCCAGCAAGACCACAGTGATGTGATGTTATAAACATTATTTCAGATAGGCTGCTTTCAGATATACATGTCCATGGGAAAAAGTAATTTGAGTATAAATTTCCTATGGTATTTAATCTGCATTGTTTTTAATCATATGTAGCAGCTTTATTGACCACCTGAGGTACTGAACGGTTGACATGCTTTGTTCTTGAAATCATCCAGTCTTCCACTGGAGTCCTCTGACCTCTTGACAGCAAGCTGAGAATTTACTGCTGTAGCAATGAAAGTGACTATGTGGAAATACTGAAAACGTCCACTCTGCTCTAAGAAGAGATGTATCACAGCTCTGTGAAGGGTTAGATTCAAACCCAAATTCTTGTCTTGGCTGTAGGGCATGTTGTGTTCCTGCCAGATGAAGAACCTGTTTGTACACCTGTTGGGTTAATACAGTGCTCGTTCTTGAGAAATCACCAGCCTATGGAAACACACAATGCTTATTCTGGAGGCTCATGTTAAACATTAACCAAGAAGAAGAATGGGGGAGTAATCAGCCCAGTTACTGGTAACAGTGTGAATGAATAATGAAACAAAACTGTATCATAACTTTCTGGTCAACCACTGAAATCTGCACACACTATCTGATACTTTCCTACATTGTATATTCTGTATGAGAAGCCACAGATTCCTTATAGCAGTTCTACCTGAATGTGAAGTAGTAATGGGAGATTTTTCCATTTCTGTGACTGGCAGCAGATCTTTGGCTTCTATGAGGATACTTAGGAGAAGAGGGCTCTGTATATCCTCTAAAAGACCTTCAGGTTGTTCTGCTTTCTGACAGAATAAACCCGTAATTTCAAAATTTCTATTTCTAGCTCTTCAATACAAAGTCATAACAGAAATCCAGATTTTTGCATATTGAAAGTCTGTTTGTTCTTTGGGACTGTGTCTTACATCTTTTTGACTCCCATAATTGATATGGATTTCTGAAATTTTGTCCTGATATACAAGTAATGGAAAATACTTCACATTTGATTAAAAAAAAAAAAAAAGAGACAAGTATTTGTAGCCTCCATGTGCTTAGAATATTCAATCAACTATATAAAGAGTGAGAGACGTACGATGATATTTTGCTGGTGCACAGATTTTATCTCCAAATTACATTTCATTTAAAAAAAAAAAAAAAAAAAAAAAAAGACCCTGTAATATTTTTTGAATTTGCACATATATTTTATATAGAGGTCCACAGACTTGTAATTTGAAAACCTCACCAGATGAAGTGAAGAATTACTGTTGTAATGCATTGATTGGACTTATATTGTGTTTCATCAGATCTGTAATGTTTTTTCCCCTGTTCCCCTTTAACTGTATCACATCGTTTGTCCCTGCTCAGCATTGCCTACCCCCCACACTGGAATGTAACCCAACTCTGTTCCACTCCCACCTTGTCCCTGATTGGGTAGTGGCTTGTCCCTGCCTCTGGGCCCATCCCCCTGGGGAAAAAACCCCGGGACGGGCAAGACCTTGCTCTCTCCGGTGCCGGTGAGCTGCGGGGAAAGAGCTCCAGCCAGGCAGGGCAGGACTCCAGAATAAAGCCAATCAATATTTCCCCGATGAGAGAGCAGGCTCTTTCCTCTTGCCATCGGCGGTCGTCTGGTCTCATAAAGAAACGCTTCAAATTACATTCTGTGTGCATGCCTGAAGTTTTCTATCTTCAGGACTGCATTCATATATTAAATCTTTTAATATATGTATGTATATAGATACATCAGTTTATAAATATATGTGTGTACATACATATGTATATGTATATATATGTAACCCTTATTTACTTTTCTTGTACTGTAAAGACAACAAGCTATAGAGCCATAAAGAACAAATTACACTTACATCAGTGTCTTACTTTCCACAGATACACCACAGAAGGCACAAGAGAATGTTACTTCATACACCTTCTGAGTAAGTCTCCATTTGCTAATGCATCTCTTAACAAAAATTCTGAAATTCATGGATCCTTATCAGAACTCCCTCTGCTTGATATAGCTTCCATTTCTCTTGGAAGCTGAGATCCTTGTTGCTACCAGGTTTTTTTAAGAATGAGCATACTGAGGGATCAGTGCTGCTTTTTGAAAAAGCCTAGCTGAGTACTGACTTTTATCTTTGAACTCATATGGGTCAGCAGGTGAGTGCCCCTCCTGCTCACTTTAAATTTTAAGCACATCTTATCTCCCAAAATTATTTATTTTTCTTTGCAACACTTTCTTTACTGAATCCACAAGAAAACAAAATCTTGGATGGAACTGGAAAATGGGGGCATCATTTCCTCGGAGTAATGTACATTTCCAGCTTTGTGAAATGCTGTTCAATCTATTCCAACACAATATTTTCTAATAAAAAGGTCCAGTGAACTGTATGAAGCCTACCTTTGTTTTTGGTGGATGTGTGGTGGGGGTTTTTGTTTGTTTATTTATTGTTTGTTTGTTCTTCCCCCCCCCCCCCCCCCCCAGGAACAAACTCCTTTGTTTTGAATAAAGATTTCAAATGTACATGAGGATCACAAAGTGCAGCACAGCACTGTTTGGGTATAGTGCCTTGTTCCTGAAAGCATATAATGTCTTGCATGTAAAACCTTGATCCTATTAATGTGTTACCATGGCACTGTGCCCAAGCTAATGGCTCTTGCAGCTGATGGAATAAAATGTGCTGTAGCAGCAATCCTGTATTGGCTTCCGGGGCAAGTGTGGTTTGCACTCACTGTTGTCTACCCTAGGTGTGATGTAGACATGACTTACACGATTTCTTGGGTTTGGAGGCTTCTAGCTACACTGTTTTTCTATGTATTGAGGAAAACAGTAATTTGACTTCAGTGCAGTAACTTTATTTTTTTTTAATCTGATTGACTATCATGCTATTTTAGTAAGACCACAGCAGTCTTCTTTTACTAAGGCTTTGCTATGCCTTAAAGACAGAACTGCTTTGAATTTAAACACAGAGTATACTCTAAAGCACATCAGATCCACACAAGTGAGGTCTTAGACTCAAATGAAGTAAAATTCTATATATTTTTAATTTCATTAGAAACCTAAATGCACATCATTTTGAAGGATAAAATCTCATTAACTAGTCCTAAAAGCACAGAACGTTTTGCTTGGCTCATGATAAACATTTTAAATAGATTGCTGGAATATTGCAATGTGTAATATCAATGTTTTCTAATACTAATTGAGTAAGCATTTATAATATTTTTATTCTACCACCTTGCCTCCTAGCAGGAGATTCAGTCATATATGTCAAATGCTAAGAAGTCTGGCAATTCTGTAAGCATCAGTATTGCTTTAAAAATAATGGAAAAACAGCAGAGGAACTCAGTGTTGTGTTCAGGATTTTACTTACACATTGTGGAGCCAACAAAATCTTCTGCACTTAACAAAAAGTTCTCCAATATTTCTGCCTGCTTCAAGTAGTTTATGTTACCTTCTCTTCAGCAGAGTCATTGATAGAAAATGTATTATTTCAGATATACTGCTGCGGTCTTATTAAAGCAAATATTGGGAGATTTGTACTAAATCAATGGAGGGTTGTTTTGTTTTTTTTTTTTTCTTTATAGACTTCTGCCAATCCTGTTGGCAATCCTGTGAACTACAAGTGTCTCCAAATTGAAAATGGCTGTGTGTGCCTTTTACTCTGTTAATACCAGTAGCTGTCTGTTTCCTTGCTTGTGAGAGTTGAAACTTGAAATCAGGTTGTTATTTGAACAAGATTTTCTTAATATGCACTTTCTTTGCTTGGCAAACTTGCTGCCAATAAGCAAGCAGACAGCACAATAGGGTGAGATTATGAGTGTTGTATAATACATTTATTCTGTTTCTCCCCATTTTCCTATTTTTTTCTCTCTCTCTCTCTCTTTTTTTTTTTTTTTTTTTTTTTTTTTTTTTTTTTTTTTTTTTTTTTTTTTTTCCTCAGGATAGTGCTCCCAGGCACTCTTGGAAAGCTGCTAGTCCAGAAATACAAACACTTCTGAATTTTTTTCTGGTCTGAGATTTTTGATATGCTTTTTGTGGCATAGTCAAATCAGAAATGATCTCCAAAGTAATTCTGTGGAGGATGTCACTGGAGAAGGGAAGGCAGAGTCACTCTGAAGATCCCAGAGACATGAACTTCAGGATATAAAAGACTTAAAGCTATTCATACTTCGTGTGACTCCTGTTGGTACTTAAAACCACACAAAGGACAGAGAACAATGGTAATCGTTGAAATACATGTTTACTACCTCTTTACTATGCCTTTTCTGTGCTTTGAGGGCTTTTGCATAATGCTTCTCATCTGTTCAATGTTATCAGCTGCTAGTAAAAGCTATCTACTTAACACATGTAATTTAGGTTGCTTGAAAATAAAGGGCCTGTAAGGTCTGTTGGGTGTTGTGGTTGTTATGGGCTTCCAAATTTAAGGGATGCTGAAAATCTTTTGATTTGGAGACTTAACATCTACATTCATGATGATCTGTTAGGTCATCCCAAAGGCCCAACTCAGTAGAAGTTTATTATTTATACCCTTACCCTGAATATTACTCCAACATCTATGACCGAGGACATCAGCAAAGTATGTCTAATGCTTGTTTCCACCCAAACTGCCTGCTTTTGGCATGTCTGTGTGGGCCAGGCCGATTTATGTCACAAATTTACCAGCACCTTGTAACAAGAGTGGGGAGATGTGGGAACCCACCCCAGTACTCCCTCCTTGTCAAGAGGCAGAACATATTAAAGTGATACACCCTAACCTGTGCCAGAACAATAGTTTGCTCTTAATTTGCATGGCAGAATTAAATTTTCTTTTCCCATTTGCAGGTATTGTGAGCAAAAAAGACACTCTAGAGTCTACATGATGTACTCTACCATACACCATGTAGAAATCACAATGGGCAGAAAAGAGTGTCTCCTGTCTTAGTATGTAGTCCAGTTTGGGCCCTAAAGCAATCATCTGAAAGCCATCTGTCCAGGCAATTGTTCCTCCTGCATGAAGCACAGCAACCCCAATGGTCACAGGAGTGCTTTTAACATCATGAGTAAATCCTCAGTTTTCATTTGTGTGGAGCTGAAGTCATGTGAGATCTGGCTTTTTGAAATGTTTGAATATAGGTGCAGTAACAGCTGGTGTAGTCTTTTCTCACATGTAAGCCTGTGAGCTCTCACTGAGAGCTTTGTCTGACTTTGTTTTCTATACAGTGAATAGTCAAGTATGCCTTGCCATTAAACCACTATTGCATTTACCATTGTGCTTTGTAAACTCACAGTTTCATATCAATTATGTTGTTGCTGCTTTTTTATGAGTGAAGTGCATAATTCCCTCTGCTACAAGACCTGTCCTAGATACAGTGAGCCATCACCATATGCATTCAGAACATCCTGATCCAGGAGAGAACATTATCCAAATTATTCTGAAGATAATGGGAATTTTTGTCTCCTTCCTACAGACATATTTGTTATTGCAGTCTCATAGTAACTGCTATGTGAGTACTTTGAACATGTCCCTGGACAAGGATGGAGGACTTCTGCTTCAGCTGCAAATTAAATTAGGAAATCTGGCCCTGTTCCTGGCATATCGTGGTGATTATGAAATGGATGATAGAGAGACATTCTCTATGCAAGGGCAATGCCAAGCCTGTGCCTCCTTCCCTCCCTTTCTCCCTGCTTTCATCTAGAAGGTACAGTGCAAGCCAGCCCTTGGCCCCAAGAAGTCATCTCACATGAGAGTGGCTGGCTGCATACTCAGTGGACCTTGGATGATGGAGATGGACAAACACCGAGGGAGACTGCAAAGAGAATGTGCCATAGGTATGAACTTCATGTGTTTGTTCATGAAGTGGATAGGGCGGTCTGAGGAGCACTGAAGGTAGGATAGTGACATCCCATAGACCTATTGTCCTTACTTTTGATCAGTGAAAGAGCTTTGTGAGACTAGGGCAGTGTGGGTGGCTCTGCTTCTACGTGCTGACAGATGTGCTGTCTGCTCCGGTTGTGAAATAGCTCTGTTCAGGGTCTCTTCAGGCAATATGCTATCCTTTGCCCTGGATGCTCCCTTTCAAATGATATAGTTTGGTAAAGTTAGATTTTGTGTGTCAAAGTTTTTCCATGCTGTCTTATTTGTTCTCACTATTCAATAATGAGCTGAAGTGTTGTAGTGGTCTATATGCACCTCCGTGGTCCTCAGAGCAGCCTGGTTGGAGCTCCATTGTCCCAGACACCTAGAGAGTTACAGTGCCATGGCAATTTGAGTGAGGATTTTGCCTTGAGAGGTTCAAATGATTGCTTATGTTTGCATGGAATAGATACAGCAATATGTTGTGATAATAGAAGGATCATTTGAGCTCTGATAGCTCCATTTAGCTTTTGGAAAACTGTTTGGAGATCATGTAGTGTAGCAGAGAGAGTAGGTGAATTTGGGTTCCTCTCACCAGTGCAGTTTCTTGAATGTTTATTCCACTAGTAAAAACACAAAAATGGGCTAAGATTCTCTCTCTAAATGAATAAATGTGAAGTCAAAATGCATTTTGGAGGCAGTGTGTCTTTAAAGTACTACTAGTTAATGAGAAAACATGTCGCCTCCAGCTGTCAGTGAGCTCCCTGTTAGTTCAGGATTGTGTTTGCCTGGTTTGCCTCTGCCCCCTTACTGGGTGAACGGGTGACCCCATCACCTTGTCTCTTGTCACAGTCCTCTAAGTGAACAGCAGCGCTGCTCAGCTGTCAGCTCATCATAGAGCAGATGCAAGCAGAGAGTATAAGGAAGCATGTCTGCCAATCTTTTTTTTTTTTTTTTTTTTCCCCCCCCTCAGATTTACAGCTGGTTTGGGGTACAATTTTATTTTAGTAATTGGGAAATCTAATTACATATCCTGGAGTCCTAATTAAGTGGCTTTTATGGTTATAAGATATTTTGAGAATAATCATCTGTGAATACTTGGGACCTATGTTCCCTTTGCATGTGCAATTTTTATGGCTGTATGGATAAGTTCTGTAATTGCCTGTAGGAATTTAGAGTGTTTGCCCAAATGGAAGAAATTAAAAAAACTTCCTGGCATTCAGTTTTTAAGCCTCCAACTTTAGAATTAGGGCAAAAGCTGACAGAAAATGCTGTCATTGAATAGAAATGCAAGAACAGAAATCACATTCTGTTTACATAAACTGTCTTTTTTGGCAACTTGTTTTATCAGTTGGTGGAAAGTTAAAATTTTGTAGTGATTTCAAGACCTGGTTAACCACTACAGAATGTCTTTGGTAATGAGTAAGTACTCATGGTATGAAATATATGCTAATTGTGTTCCGATTAAACAGCATTCACTGCAACTACATCTCATTAATTAACTAATTTCTCAGGGAGATATAGTAATTAAGTGGTTTTACTCATTATGTATTTCATTATTGAGTTTACTAAATTTACAGCTGTGCAAGTAAAGCTATTTAGAACTAAAAATGCCAATATTTACAAAACACACAGAAATTGCTTATTATCTGTTTTTTGTTGTTGTTGCTAATTATGAAGGGTATATAAGGTTTTCCTGGAGCTCCTGAAATGAACAAAATGCTCCCCAGTGTTTTGAGTGTTTTGAGACCCTCTGGAACATGAATGATTTTAGAAATTTAAAATGCCATTGTTATTCAGTTCTCTGAGCTACCTGCTGCCATCCAGCAGCTCATTTGTTTATTTTAAATAATAGTAAGTTGTCAATTTTAACATTATTTTTTCATGTATGTGGTGTGTTTGCCTTGACTGGTCACCAGGCACCCACCAAAGCCACTCTATCCCTCTGCTTCTTGGCTGGACAGGGTAAAGAAAATACAACCAAAGGCTTCAGGATTGAGATAAAGACAGGATAAAGAAAATACAACCAAAGGCTTCTGGATTGAGATGAAGACAGGGAAAGATCACTCATCAATTACCATCATAGGCAAAACAGGCTGCACTTGGAGAAATTTGTTTATTTTATTTCAAATCAAACCAGAGGATAATGGGAAGTACAAATCAAATCTTAAAACACCTTCACCCCAACCTTCCCTTCTTCCCAGGTTCAGCTTCACTCATGATTTTTTCTGCCTTGACACAGGGGGACAGGCAAAGGGGGTTGTAGTCAGTTAATCACACATTGTGTCTGCTGTTCTTCCCACCTCAGGGGAAGGATTCCTCACACTCTTCCCTTGCTCGAGTGTAGGGACCCTCCCACAGGAGACAGTCCTCCACTAACTCCTCCAGTGTGAGCCCTTCCCACAGGCTGCAGTTATTCACACATTGCTTCAGCAGTGTGAAAACTTCCACAGTGTGAATCCCTTCCTTCAGAAACAGGCTGCTCTGTAGTAGGTCTTGTGATATATGTCCTAAAGTTAATTTGTTAAAAGTGTTGGAATATATATGTATTGTAATTCACCCCTATAAATATAAGTTCTATTTCTACTCAAATATATTATGGGAAAACTGAGATGAAAGCTGCACGGAAAGGGGTATGAGGAATTTCCTGCTGGCAGAGCATTACACTGGAGGGACACGAGAAACTATGCTGAGAATTACACCAAAAGGGACACGAGGATACCTCTGCCGGGAATCATTAAGAGGAGAACAAAGACAACAGAAAAGGGAGATGGAGAACCCGGAGAACCAAATGATCACATCAGATCAGTATCTCTTCCGTCTCCTCCGGACATTACCATCTCTACACCCCACCTGGACTCGACGATTAAGGACATTGTTTTCCCAGGCAAATCCATTCAGGACACCAGAAACTGAACATGAATATCTAATGAGGCTGCCTTGGACAGGGAAAACCTCGGAGCCCCGATTTTCTCTCAGTGATCCAGTGTGTAAAAAGAGGCAGCTTCAAGCCAGAAATGTGAACTTGGGGGTGACATACTGGCAGAGTGTGTTACTGTGTTCACCCAGCGCCGATCCTGGGCTCGACGCTGTTCTTTTAATTGTGGCTGTCCGAGACTGTCATTTTGTCTCTCAATAAAATTCTAAAATTTTGATTTCTAGAATTTGGTCCATCATATTTATTACAGTCTCCTGTGGGGTCACAAATCCTGCCAGCAAACCTGCTCCAGCCTGGGCTCCTCTCTCCATGGGTCCTGCCAGGAGCCAGCTCCAGCACAGATTTCCCACAGGGTCACGGTGTCTTTCAGGTGCATTTACCTTCTCCAGAGTGGTGTTCTCCATGGGCTGCAGATGGGTCTCTGCTCTGCTCTGGAACCACACAGGCTGCAGGAGCACAGCTCCTTCACCATGGTCTGCATCAGGGGCTGCAGGGAAACGTCTGCTCCAGCATCTGGAGCACTTCCTGCCCCTCCTTCTTACTGACCTTGGTGTTTGCAGGGCTCTTGCTGTCATGTGTACTCAGTCCTCCATTCTCTAGCTGGGATTACTGCTGCACAGGTTTTTTCCCCCCTTCTTAAGGACATAATTCCAGAGACATTGCCACCATCACTGATGGGCTTGACCTTGGCCAATGATAGGTCTGTCTCAGACACAGGGGACGCTTCTCACAGAATCCACCTCTGTATCCCACCTGCTACAAAAAGTTTGCCACAAAAATCCAATGCACCTTATAAAGCTCTTTAATACAAGATTGCAATCAGCTGGAACACTTAGGGGTTGTTTTTTTATATCTTACAACAACTTATTCCCTCTTTGCATTGTGAGCATTTCTTTTCTTCTTGAGCAGAGTCCATTTTGTTAATTTTTTGATTACATTTTCCTAGAACCACACAAAGTCTATAATAGTCTATATGTATGCTGGGGGTTAAATTTTCCTGTGGAATTTTTCCCCCACATTAGTTGCTAGGAGACTAAATACTGATGCTTAAAGGGTGCTTGACCCACACAAAAGAAGTAGATCACTTAGTTGAGTGGGGGAGGAAAAGGCTCGGGGGCTGAGGGTGGCTTCTTCTGCTCTTGGTTTTTGGAGAGGATGGTCGGGCGACTGCTGGCTGCATAAGGAGTCCATGGTTAATGGAGGATCCAGTCCTGGGAATTCTATCATCTGCCAGAGTGCCCAGGAATTCGGAGCTCTTCGCCTGCCCTGCTGGAGCTGGGTCAGCCCCGGTCCAGCCATCACGGCTTCTCCAGCACTGCTCACTTTGCCTACCGGGACACCCCCTGCCTGCCAGGACAACCCACCGTTTCCAACCATCAGCCCTGGGTTTTTTCCACCGTTTTGGTTCAGTGCACTTGGGGTCCCAAGGGATTAGACTGCCCGGGACTTGTGAGACAAAGCCCCTCAGGGTTCTTGGTTCTGTTTATTATTATCATTATTATTAATATTATTATTAATATTATTAATATTAATATTAATATTAATATTAATATTAATATTAATATTAATATTAATATTAATATTAATATTGCTGTTGTTGTTTGTCTGTCCTATTATATTTACTAGTAAAGGACTGTTATTCCTTTCCCCATAGCTCTGACTGAAAAGGGTTTTTTTAATCTTCCAAATTATAATAACACAAAGGGAAGGGATTGGAATTCCCCATTCCTAGAGAGGCCTTTCCTCTCCCTAGCAGATACCTGTCTTTTCAAACCAAGACAATGTAGCAAAGAAAACTTTATTAAATATTTTCTTTTATATACAGCTTTAGTTCCAGCAAATTAGGCTTCCATACCACACACATGAGCCTATCAGAATAAAGATGTTTTGATGGTTATCATTTCTTCCTGGATAAACACACCATTGATTTAAGTAACTCCTGTTAAAAGCCAAGAGGGGTGGAAAATTAACAACTGAACACAGAGACTCTTGACCTTACCAGATGACAAGCAGGATTGTGATGGATCATGTATTTGGAATCAAGAGACAAAGTTAAATTCCTGTTCATCATAGTTGTTTGTCAGACTCCTGCAGAATTTTCTGACCTATGCCATTTTTTAAGGCTCTCATACTGTTTTGGGAGCTTAATTCAATTTAAATGCCCTTTTCCCCTTGATTTCTCCTTTTACATTTCAAAATAATTTAAGATGAAATGGTAGATCTGCAGAATTTTTGAACAAATTAAATTACTTTCTTTCACTGGTTCTCTGTTCTGTGGGCTCTTTATTTCACCTGTTCTCCTCTCAGTGAGATCTCTGTACCCTGGAAAACACTCAGAAGTTCAGATGCCAGAAGGCTTGTTCTGCTCTTGTTCCTCTCTTGAAAACCTAAAGATATCACCATCCAACCTACTCTTCTCTTTGTAGCCATTTCTTTCCTGTTAGCAGACAAGCAATTCAATTATTCTCTTTTTTTGCCTTCACCCCAGTTTCATCCACAGAAGTCTCTGGCTAGGTGTTTGTATAACTAACATTTCTGTGTAGTCTTGAGGGATATCTGAGTGTTTCTCAAGGCAGTGAAGGTGAGACTGTATAAGGTTTCTGAAAGGCACATATAATTTAGCAAATATTGTCCTATCTGAGGTATTCTTCTGTGGTTGCCAAAGTCTTCATGGATGCTGCTGACAGTGACCTCTGGAAGAAGACCGAAAGGTCAGGGCAGACACTTGAATCCTGGGCTTCTTCGTGAAGGTGCCTCTAAAAGCTTCATTATCTATGTACAAACAGAATACAACTGGGTGCAAATTCAGGAGAAATGCAATCATCCCTCAGTTTGATGTTTCTCACTCTGACACTTTAGACTTCCTAAGGAGGTTGAAGAACATTAAAAAACAACCCAGTCTAAAGAAACCCAATTTCCCTCATCCCTAGTCTATACACAGCACCCTTCCCTCAAGTTCCAGAATTTTCAAGCAGATTTCTGAAACATACGTGCAGGAGATGACACGTGCCTTACTATGAGGAGATTATCTGGAGATTGAGAGGGTTAGTAACTCCCCATTGTGCTGTCCAGATCAAAGGGCACAGTCAGGCTCAAGTGCCTCCTGTGCCAGTGCACCCTGAATTGGTGCTTCCTCACTGTTACAATTAAATCATTTTTCTTCCTGCCTCACACTTTTATGGTAAGTGAGTGGTGAAAATCTTTAGCTTCCAAAAAGAGGTTTGCCTTATCTGAGCAGAAAATTACCTAAAAGTCAGATTTGCTTGTATTAGTTTATATATCTAGGTGACATAGAGAGAAACAAAGATTAGATATATCTCAGATTAGCAAACTTACTTGGGCATAGTTTTGTAACATTTTTTTCTTTTCATACCATTCGCAATACCTTGGAAATAAAATTCTGAAACAGTTTTAACAGTGGTCTCAACAATCCTCAAGCTTCTTTTCTTTCTCTCACCTCAGAAGTTTGCCTCTTTAAAGAGAGAAAGGCTGGATTTCCTCTTAGTGTAGTCTCTATGCATGTACAAGAAAGTAGGAACCACAAAGCAAATCAACATTAATCCCTGTAAGTAGGCAGGTGGGGAAGGTATTTTGTGAGTTTACTTGGTAATTCATTGACTTTCTTATGCATCTTGATATTTTCTTACCAAAAATTCTGTTGCAACTTGGTGTAGCAACAGGAAATGTCATTCTTAATATTTCAGACATATTGCTACATAAATTGGAAGGAGTTACTATGGCTTAAGCATAAACCAAATAATTAAAAATTAGGGCCAGCCAAACTACGCAAAGAACTGTGGGGTAATTTCCATCCTTGTTTTTATTTGGGAGAAAGGTGTTTAATATGCAGTCATAAGTTTTTATTTCTCCTCGTATTTCTTTTATTGCCTTTTAAATTTGTTTGTCTACACAAGCAAATTTGTATTTAAGCATCTGTTAGTGATAAAGCCCAATGAACCAATGCATTTAATCAAGCTTAAAATTTAGATTTACAAATATTCTCTAACATTTTCAGTTCTTCACCATTTGGAATTACATTTACAATTTTGTTGTGTCAGACAGAATGGTCTTAGGAATCATGCAAAAAATGGTAGGTGAAAAAGGCCTGAACCTTTCCCTTTACCTGTTGGAGAATTGACAAATATGTCCAGAAATTTCTATATTCAGACTGACAGCATATGGCATTATAAAGTCAAAACCAAATATTTAATTCTTTATGCTTTGTAAACAAAAGAACTTCAATGTATTTTGCTTTATGCAGTGACCACAAACTACCAAAGGATGTAACTCTTAAGCTGATACTTGAAATGCAGCCACAAATCAAGTACTAAATTAACCAGTGACTACATTAATGTAATGATTTATTACCACCATGTAACCATGCATAACAATCATGGTCACAGTTCAGGGATACCTCATTGGCTATTTTGTTGCCTGGGTGGCTTTTGTCATGTACATCAGAAGCTTATCAGACCCTTGACGCAATAAAGAAAAGTCAGTTGAACCTCAGTCCAAGGAACTCTGAAATGGCAATTCCATGGTGGGTCTGGTCTTGGATTTTTTTTCTAGCACTTGGATTTTTCTTACATATACAGTTCAACTACTCCAATCATCATTTCTTTCAATCAGCATCATACAGATTCCTGATATAAGGATCCCTTAATGATGATCCCCCAAAGAATGGTTTGCCACAAACTTAATCTAATTCCAACTCTTGTTAGATTTTTCACATGCTTCATCTTTTCACAGTTTCCTACAGGTTAATCCATATTGCCTCCTTGAGGAGTATACCCCTTTTCATTTATGGCCTCGTACTGTCCAAAGGTTTTAGTCAGAATTGAGGCCACCAGTGAAAGATGTTTGAAGATGTGTGAGCTTCTGTTGAGCTGCTATTTATGGTGCCAGATATTCTCGGTTTGATTTCCTAGAAATGACTCATTCAGCTCATTGTGCTTCTGCAGTGTTGAAAACTAGCGTTATTCTTTTACCTGTGAGGTGCTTTTCTCAACTGATTGGTTGAGATACTCCAGTAACATCCCCACAAATGCATAATTAAGACATTAATTTGCTGTAGAAACTGAGCCCTGTGCTTCTGCAAGCTAGCTATCAAGGAAAACTTGAAGAATCAACAGCACTGAGAGTGAGCTGGGCAAAATATCATGTACTTGAGCTAATTTTTTCAGCTAACCTGAACAGTGACTGTCTAAATTTTTGTCATTATTGTCACAAGTCTAACTTCTTGGCACCAAATTATAGTGCTTAAGGTTCTTGCCATGGCATTCTCGAGATACCTAAGAGCAGCGTGAAAGCTGCTTTGAAATGGTCTTCAAGAATTTGGGAATTTTGGTGTTTTCTGTCTAGGTCAGTGGGTCTCAGGTGATTTTTCAGCTAAGGTGATGTAATATCAAATGTATTGATGAGCTGACAGACAGTCAGATGCCATAAAGTCTTTTCAACCTTGGCAGAGTTGATTAACCTTACTTAGACATTTCCTCCAGTTTGTAGTGGAGATAGCATTGAAGATGCTTACAGATGATCTGCAAAAGCTGAGGATCTACTTCCTGCTGTATTGTGATTATTTCCCCCTTTGCTAGTGTTTTGACTTTAAGACAGTATATTTTTCTTTAAGTGTATCAGAAAGTTTATACTGATCTACTTAGTGGAGTGACAAAGTCTGATTTTCAATGCTAGCTCCAAAGAATTAATTTTAATATCTACTTCCTCCTCTTACTTTACAATTTTAATAAATTCCAACAAGAAAAATTTAGACATATTATCTTCTTGCATTAATATTTTCATTCTTCATATCCTGAAACTGTGGCTTTATCAGATGTAGAGGAAACTGTTGGTG
Organism: Progne subis subis; assembly: GCA_022316685.1. Lineage (NCBI taxonomy): Eukaryota > Metazoa > Chordata > Aves > Passeriformes > Hirundinidae > Progne > Progne subis. The sequence continues at coordinate 49,828 of JAKJHU010001022.1, forward strand.
CTCTATATCTGAGACAGACTAAAAGCAGAGGATGTTTTTTAATGAGGATATGGTCTTCAGGAGATGTTACCATAACCACTTACATATGGCCACTTCTTAAAAATAAAATCAATGAGGTTATAACTTTTCCTCCTCCCACACCTACACGTGAAACTATAAAATTAAAAACTCTGTTTTTTCTTTCCTTTTTCCATTTTCCCCTTTCTTTTTTCAAGTTAGTAACACACACTTCCAGTGATATTTATAAGACATATGGTTCCTTGTCTTAGCTAACAATAGTACTGAAAGATTGCATTTTAAAATATAAATATTCTAAACTGGGAACTTGAGACGTAAGTCCCCTTCCTAATTTTAGTTAAATTGAAGGATTCAGATATCTGGTTGCATAGTCACTTGTACACTCTATTTCTACTTCTACCTGAACTCAGAGAGACGTCTTTTTCCAGTTATGACTCTAAGCTAATACCTTACAAGGACAGCATGTCTGTAAGGTTTCACTGCTCAGGAGTATGTGCATTTCTTTAGATTTATGAGGCTTCAACTAACATCAGGGTCCCCTAGTGATAGAAAATACACAGTGGGAATCTTGAGTTTCAGGAATTTGTACTGAACAAACAAGGCAGACTCTGTCTCAATTCAGGCAATGTGCCAAGGTGGAGGGCAGCTCAAGGGCTTGCTGGAGCTCAGACAGGGACTGAGCTGAGCTGGGCAGAACAGAGCTTAGATTTTCACAGTGCTAAACCACAAGTTTAACTGCAAAACTTCAAAGTACTATTGTAAAATTTTGATTCTGCTGAAGCCAAACACAAATCCTGATGTTGATTAGGCTTTAAACCTAGGCTTGAATACTAGACAAGATAAAATCTAATGGTATATCTGAGACCTGATTGCTCTTTTAATAGTCATTAAAATAACTCTGTGTTGGCTCAGATGGTTTAGAGAGGCTAATGAAAACACAACATTGCAGATTCTTGAGACTTATCTTCTCATCTGGTCTTAAGTCCTCTGTTCTTTTTGCTAGTTATAATGCAGAGATACCAATGCTTGCAAGAGAGATATTAAATTTTCTGCAGTTAGAACAGAAAATTCAGATTTCATTTTCTTGTAAACTGAGGCCAAAGATAGAAACACAGAAGGAGCTCCATGTGCAATTTAAAAGTGAGCTGAGGACAGCAAAGATGTTGAATTAAATGTTCAAAGAAATATGCAGTTAGGTACCTCTGTGATGAGTAGCTGAAAAAGCTGAAAAAATCATGATCTGTTAGAGTTTTAATACTAGGGTTGTTGAATTGTTCACAAAGTGTTCTAAATGGACAACTTAATGACACAAAGTCGCTTCTTAATACTGAGTTCCCGGCTTACAGTTAAAATTCAAAGATATCAGCATGTGTTTACTTCTGTCAAGTACATTTTGGTGTTTGTTTTTGTGGTGGAGTAAGTCTGATGAAAATATTGATAAGCAACTGCTTACAGAGCATACACAGAGATAATGGAAATAGCCTATGGATACGGGACTCCTGGCTTAAATCCCTCTGTTCACAGGTATGCTGTTCTCCTTTAGATCAAGTATATCCATTCAGTCCTCATTACAGATCTCAGTTGCTCAGCAGGGTTGAATTTGTCAAGGCTGGAGGCTGGAATTTGTCAGAAAGATGTCTCTTTCACCCAGCCAAAGGTTCTCAGTATCTCCAGCTGTCTTTTCTTTCCTCTTCTGCTTTTAGTTTAACCACAGACATTGTGGCTGTGCTTCCAAAGTTGTAGGTACTCAGCATGGCAGCAAACTTTCAAGCAGAAAAGGTCACTTAGTTTTTTTGGGTTTTTTTTTTTTTTTTTTTTTTGCTTCACAGAGCTGTGGACACTTCCCCCACTGTTTAAATTAGCAAGGAAACCTCTTTTCCTCTTCATGCTGCACAAAACGGGGAATATGCTTTATGAAGACTTCAGGCTGAATGTCTTGAAGAGGTATGCTGTGAAGAGATTGTGTTGTACAAATACCAAATCAGAAACTTTTTCCAGGGGGATTCCAAATTCTGTAGGGTCCAGAGTGAAATTCTCTTTCCTCTTTGGCTTTGCCTTCCTTCACAAGCACTTTTTGGATGATTTATTTGGCAACTCCAGTCAAATAATAGTGCTGTTAGAAGCAATTACAAATAATTAGAAGCAATGCTAATGGCAATAAATAGAATAACAATCATATTAGTTACAGTAAAAGTCACTAATAGGGCTGTTACACAGAGAGAAAATACTGTCTTTTCTATGTCTTGATGATACAACAGAACAAATGTAACTGATTAATGTTCCAAAGACCTACAGCATTATAAAAATGCATTGTGAGAATAGAGAAGAAATCAAGTCTTTAGGATCTAATATGTATACCTCTAAGATTATCCAGATTCAAACCTTCTGACTTTTTAAGGAGTGGCACGTGGGTGTATTGAATTGAAACCACCTAGAGTGAGTGTGACTTACTAAAGAAATATTGATACTAGATCAATACCCAACTGTGACAGTGCGGGAGATTAGGGACAGGTGATCAGAAGATATCGTGTTGTACAGGTAGACAGAACCCCTCCCTCAACACTTAGTTGTTTAGTGTCCTTGATAAGCTAAGCAACACGTAGTTTGTAACATAAGCAGAAGAAGTGATGTAGCAAACAGAAGTTTTATAACCCCATGTAACCAGTTAATAAACGCCATTTGCCATCCACCACATTGGTGTCTGTGAGCTGGTGGCCTGAGCAGCCTGGGTGTGGCTGCCATGTTGTTCCTGAACCAGATCGCTACACCTCAGCGGAGGCAGCAAGTGGTGCCAAAACCCCAGGACATCGCCCGGGAGAAGGGGAATCGCCTGGACGGGTGAACGACGGCCGAGCAGCGGGGCCAGCTTGGTGAGGAGGATGCTCCAGGACCCATGGGAGGAGGATGGAAGCTCTCATGAAGGTCGTATCTCAGATTCATAAGCAGTGGGGGATTGATTGTAAAGCAAAAGATTTTACCCTTGCAGTGATGAGGCTTTTGCAGCTTGGGGTCATTTGGATCAACCAGTGGACAATCTCCACCCAAATATATGGGATCAATGCACGAAAGCACTGGCCAAAGAGACAATGTCTTCCGGCTCAGGGAAAAATCTTAAATCATGGGGTGAAGTTGTGCGGGCTTTGCAAAAAGCTCTGCAAGAGCTGGAAAGCTGCCCAGAGTTGTTTAAGATTTACTCTGCAATTAGGGGTGGGAGCTGCGATGCAAACTTTTTCAGAGGAAACTTTTAAAGAGGATTATCAGAGCAAAAAATAATGCGATCTGAAGGTTGGCGACTGTGTTCAGGCTGTTGATAAGGTTAATTCTGCCGAGACTCAGAGGAGCAAAAGCTCCCTTCAAAGCCTTCAAGCCCAGGGTCACCTGGTGAGGGAAAAAGACAGGCACAATTATTTTGGGACGGTTTAGCTGAGGAAGCCAGAAATGCTGCCAAAAATTCTGCCACTGAATTACTGTTAGAAAAAGCTGGAGAGAGACCCCCACCTTATGCAGCACCGTGTTTTGCTGAGTCCTCGGGGCAGAGCTGGAATGCAGTTGGACTGGAATGTTTGTTAGATAACGGGGATGCAGAAAACAAAGGTCTTTTGGATAGCTCGCCTGTTGCTAGTGAAAACAAAGACAGTTTGTTTGATAACGTGGACGTGCGCAAGGAGCAGAAAGGGGGGGAACTCAAAGGGGGAATTAAAGCTAATCAGAACGCTTGCCAAAAAGCACATTCTTTTAAAGAACACAGTTTAAAGGGGGTAAGAAAGGAGTGGCCCAGCCCTGAGAGAAAGGGGCGGGGGCCCAGAGGGAAGGAGGGGCCCAGCCCTGAGGGAAAGGGGTGGGGTCGGAGCCCAACCAAAAGGGTCCAGAGCCCGGAAGCAGCTAGTCAGTCGACTTCTGGCTCTGAATCGGACCCTAGCTCAGAAGATTGGGACTCTGGCTCTGGCTCCGACAAAGAAGAAGTAACCGTATATAAAATTAGTAACAACAATGTTTCTACTTGGGTTGAGGGGAAGTCAGAAAAAGAACAAACTCCTCTCACAGACTGGAGGAAGATAAAAATGGCATGCGCCAATTGGGGTCCATCGGCCACATTGGCTTTTCCAGTCTGAGTTGGGGGGGCAGGTGGAAACCAGAGAACATACTCTGTACTAAGGAGGTACAAGCAATTGTTAAAGCAATCACTGACAGAGGGATCAATACAGCAATGGTTTCTACTCTCATTGATAGTGTTTTTGGAGGGGATGAATGCTCCCATTTGACATAAAGCAAACTTGCAGATTGATTTTTGATGGGGCAGGGATGATAGTTTTTAAACAAGACTGGGAGGACAATTGTGCAAAGCAACTAGCTCTGGTCACTGGTGCAGATCATCCTCTACACGGCTCCAGCCTGCAGTGGCTCATGGGCACAGACCCAACCATGATCATCCCCCAGGCACAAGCCAAGGGCCTACGGGCCCATGAGGTCATGATAATTACCCGTGCTGCCAGGGAAGCTATCTGCTCTGCTTCCATGGTCGTTGCTAAACCATCATCATGGTCCCCAATAAAGCAAAGTGAGAGTGAGAGTTTTAACACAATTTGTAGATCGGCTCCAAGCAGCACTTGACTCCTCAGCTTTGCCTTCAGAGGCAAAGGGTCCTGTGTTAGCAGAGTGCCTGCACCAACAATGCAATTCAGCCACTAAGGACATTTTAAGGTCATTACCACCTGGGTCCAACCTCGCAGACATGATCAGGCATGTTGCAAAAGAGGAACATTTTGCCCCAATCCAGGCAGCCATCCATACCGCAATAACTAGTGTAATGGCATGCTTTAGGTGCAGCCAGGCAGGCCACGTTGCAATGGACTGCTCTCAGTTGAAGCACCCTTCAACACCGGTCCCCCCACGCCAGTCATGACCTAGGGGGCCATGCTGGCTGTGTGGAAAGAAGGGGCATTTTGCCAAAGAATGTAGGTCTAAGAACCAGGGAAACGGGAAGGGGAGAGGGCAACAGGGCCGCACACAGCTCTCTCCCACTTGGGATGTGAAGCGGCCCAGCTATGCAAACCCAAAATGGGGCGAGGCACTCCCAAACCCTTTTCCCCCACGAGAAGCTACCAACTTTATAGCACAACCAGTGACCCAGCTGTATCTGTCCCTGCCCCAGGAGCAGCAAAGACCACCCCCTGGGGACAAGACCCCTGGGTGGCCTTGGTAGTGAAGTGTGACAACCCACCCGTAATATGGGGGATCTGCACTCGCTATGATGTTTTAGATGACATTGCCATCAGTGCCCCCTTTCTGATTGATACAAGAGGAGATGTTACTGTTGTTTCTGAGACAAATTGGCCCCCACATTGGAAATTAGAGGACGCACCCATGGTAGGTGGGGTCGGGGGATTGAGCCGAGCTTGGAAGAGTGCCCAATTAATAGCAATTACACTCCACACTGAAAAAGGACCAGAAAAAACCATCACCCTTTTTCCATATGTCATGTCAGGAGTCCCACACTTGCTAGGGAGAGACACGTTAGCCCTTTTAAAAGCCAGGGTGACAAATTTACCATAAGGGCCACTGCAGCATACCCACCCCCACCGATCAAGCTAACGTGGAAGTCGTCCAAACCAGTGTGGGTTGAGCAGTGGCCCCTGTCAAAGCCTCAAATAGATGCTCTTCTTAAGCTAGTTGATCGTGAATTGCAGAAAGGTCATGTAGAAGCTTCTACTAGCCCACGGAACACCCTAGTTTTTGTGATACCCAAACGGAGCGGCGAGGGGTTTCGCCTTCTCCATGATCTGCGTGAGGCAAATAAGAAAATTCAACCAATGGGCCCCATGCAAACCTCGCTGCCCATGAACTCAGTGATACCAAAAGGGCAGCCCTGTGCAGTGCTTGACATTAAAGGCTGTTTCTTTTCCATACCTCTGCATGATGAAGACAAAGAGCGGTTTGCCTTTTCCATCGTCTTCCCGAACAGCCAACGTCCTAACCTGCGCTTCCAGTGGAAGGTACTGCCTCAAGGAATGGTCAACTCGCCCACCATCTGTCAGATCACAGTGGACTGAGCACTGGAGCCAGTCCGATGCAGCAACCCAACCGTGACCATCGTCCAATACATGGATGACATCCTGATTGCCGCACCATCAGTGAGCCAGGTAGACCAGGCAGTGTCAACAGTCTCAGAGACCTTAAAAACAAATGGTTTTGAAATCACAAGCGCAAAAATTAAAAAGGGACCATGTGTAACCTTTTTAGGAGTGGGGATTTCAAGCTCCTACATAACCCCTCCTCAGATAAAAATCCACCGAGACATCAAGACGCTCCATGACATGCAGCAGCTGGTTGGATCTCTACAGTGGCTCCGCAACATCGTCCTGATTCCTCCTGAGGTCATGGACCCCCTGAATGACCTTTTAAAAGGAAAAAACTCATAGGAGCAGAAAACACTGACACCAGAAGCAACACGCTCACTTGATTTTATCGAGCAGCAAATGTCAGGGAGCACACTCACCAGATGGGATGCAGATGCACCAATTGATTTATACGTCCACTTTACCAAGAAAGGAGGAGTAGGAGTGCTGACCCAAGGGCCAACTGACAAAGCTCAACCAATACTGTGGGTGGTCTTGGGAAAACCGTCACGTGCATTTTCTCCAGGAATTGAGTGTCTTGGCAACCTCATCATGAAAGGCAGGAAACTTGCCCTGAAGCACTTAGGTGCTGAACCCACCAAGATATATTTGCCCTTCCACAAGCAACTTTCTGTGCAATGGACAACAATATCAGAGCATCTGGCCATGGCTCTTGCTGGTTTTAGAGGAGAGATTCGCTATGCAGCAAAACCCCCTTGGAATCAGTTGCTTGCAATCGTCGACATTGATCTCCCACCAAAAATCGTTGACCGACCACAGCCAGGACTGACGATCTTCACAGATGCATCTTCCTGCAGCAGCAATGTGGCAGTCAGAAGAACAGTGGCAATGCATCAAAACAACTCACCCCATGCTCTCAGTTCAACAACTTGAAGCAGCTGCCATTGTACTAGCATGTGGACTGTTCCCTGAAGAGCACCTCAACATTGTAACTGACTCTATATTTGTGTCCAGGCTCTGCCTAGCAATGTCAGGGTGCGGTGTAGCAGTGTCCACAGTAGCTATGATGCTTGAAGAAGCACTCTTTTTGTGAAAAGGCACCATATCTGTTATCCACGTTTATAGCCACAATCCAGTTAAAGGATTCTTTCAAATCGGCAATGAAAAAGCAGACGCCGCCGCAAAGGGACTGTGGATGCTGAGAAATGCCCGCCAGCTACACGAGTCTCTTCACATTGGAGCTAAAGCACTAGCGAAAAAATGTGGGATTTCAACCACCGATGCGAAACACGTTGTGGCCACATGCCCTCACTGCCAGAAATCACCACTGTGGTCCAGCGGAGTCAACCCCAGAGGCCTCAAAGCCTCAGAAATATGGCAAACAGACTTCACCCTATGTCAGTTGCTAAAACCCCGAGCATGGCTTCCAGTAACTGTAGATACATATAGTGGAGTGATTGTAGCCACACAACACCTAAAAACTGACTCCAAACCAACCATTCAACATTGGCTGACAGCCATGGCGTGGCTGGGCATTCCAAAGCAAATTAAGACAGACAACGGCCCAAATTTTGTCTCAAAACCAAGTCAGACATTTGTTGCTAAATGGGGAATCACTTTAGTACACGGCATTCCGTACAATAGCACCGGGCAGGCCATCACTGAGCGAGCAAATCAAATCCTGAAAGCCAAAATAGAAGTACTAGCAAAAACAGAGGGCTTTACTAGTTCCATTCCTTCGGGAGACCAGGCACATATACCCGGAACAGCTCTGTTAGCACTGAATCAGTTCCCTAGGGGAGATGAGACAAACAGCCCAGCCCAGAGACACTGGGCCACCTGAGCACTAGAGGAAGGGCCACTTGTAATTAAAAACGAACTGGGGGAATGGGAACAGGGCTGGAGACTAGTGCTCACGGGACGAGGGTACGCTGCTGTTAAAAAAGACGGTAAAGTAATATGGTGTCTACTTAAGTCGATCAAACCAGACCTTTGGAACAGAACTAATGCAAATTGTAAGGTCTCATTTGCAGGATTGGATCATTGGACGCCCCCGTGACATGTGCACTCTGGTACCAGAAGAAAGTGATGAACCTCCAAGCTCGACAGCAACCAAAGATCCTGCACCGGTGAGATCCAAGCAACTACGGTGCTTTATTTTTGGGTCTTGTCGGCAGAGGGCAAGCAGATGCAGTGTATTACCCTTACCAGCCTTACCCATTTAGGTGGGTCCTATGCCATCTTTCAAGTGATGAGGCAATCAAAGAAACCATTACAGCAGGCAGCCCATCCTTTGAGTTTAAGCTAAGAGACATATTTCCCCCACACCTGGGATTCCCTAAAATTGGGGATTCTTCACTATACCAGACCTATGGGTGCCCTGCTTCCAACCCAGGCAAAAGTTACTGTAACCATCCAAAATACGGGTACTGTGGATATTGGGGGTGCAAAACTATCATGACAAGCAATAGATGGCAACCACAGCAACCTGACAAGTTTCTGCAAGTCAGGTACGCTCCCCACAGCTGTCGCGAACATAAGTTCAGGATGGACGGAATGATATACACACCCCGAGATGGGAGAAAACACACCTGTAAGAAGTACACAATGATGATTTTGCAGCTGACCCATATGAGTTGGGCCACAGGAAAAGTATGGTCAGTGTTTGTTCGTGCCTTTCACAGCATCTGGGTGAATGTGCAAATTATTAGACTCCCACCTTCAATGCCCCTGTCATTCAAACTTTATCAGAATCTTCTAGCACGCAGACACAAGAGGGAGGCCACACCTGGCACCTCCTCCTCATTCAGTCCTTTAGCTATTTACCAAAAACCTAAGTCAGATCCTTACAATCTGTTTCTTAGCGTGTTAAATGCTACCTTTTTGTCGTTGAACCAATCCAATCCAAACTTTACAAAATCATGCTGGTTATGTTATAATGCAGAACCTCCTTTTTATGAGGGTGTCGCCCTTGATGTTCCTTTCAAATATTCTGCAGCAGATAATCCACACAACTGTAGGTGGGACACCCCCGGAGGGAAATTACCCTGAGTCAAGTCACAGGCCAAGGCAAGTGCTTTGGCAGTGTAACCTTAGCAAAGCAGATGGGAAATATTTGTGCTGAGTTCATCCAACCTAGCCAAAAGACTGGTAAGTGGGCAGTCCCGTTCGTACCAGGAATGTGGGTCTGCTAACAATCTGGAATAACCCCCTGTGTGTACCTTGGTAAATTCAATAACCTTGCTGACTTTGTGTCCAAGTTCTAATTGTTCCTAGAGTCCTGTATCACCAAGAAGAGGAAATGTATCGCTTTTTAGAAGAAACCATCCAGCTCCGCAAAAGAGAAGTAATGACAGGTATAACCACTGCAATGCTCCTTGGCCTAGGAGCTACTGGTGCAGCCACAGGTGTTTCAGCTCTCATGACCCAACAGCAAGGACTTTCTCAGCTGCAAATGACCATTGACGAGGACTTGTTAAGAATTGAAAAATCCATCTCCTCTCTGGAGGAATCTATCTCCTCGCTTTTGGAAGTCGTCCTGCAGAACAGGCGAGGACTGTACCTCTTGCTCATGCAGCAAGGAGGCCTGTGTGCCGCCTTGAGAGAAGAATGCTGTTTTTATGCAGACCATACCGGAGTCATGTGAGACTCCATGGCCAAACTGAGAGAAAGACTAGCCCAGAGAAAGAGAGAGAGAGAGGCCCAGCAAGGATGGTTCGAGTCATGGTTCAATCAGTCCCCATGGCTGGCCACCCTTGTTTCCACCCTACTAGGCCCTCTCACCATGATACTCATGATATTGATTTTTGGGCCTTGCATTTTAAACAAGTTAGTGTCATTTGTTAAGAGCCATTTAGAGTAAGTTGACATCTTATTTGTCGAACTCCTGCAATTACCATGAAGTGCACTTATTACTAACATGTTATATCACTTTTGTATCCTATTATACTAACTTTAACAGCTTTTGCGTTTTTGTAACATTTATACTTTTATAGGTTTTTTTACTTAATCATGGGGGAGGGGAAAATGTGGGAGATTAGGGACAGGTGATCAGAAGATATCGCGTTGTACGGGTAGACAGAACCCCTCCCTCAACACTTAGTTGTTTAGTGTCCTTGATAAGCTAAGCAACACGTAGTTTGTAACATAAGCAGACAGAAGTGATGTAGCAAACAGAAGTTTTATAACCCCATGTAACCAGTTAATAAACGCCATTTGCTGTCCACCACATTGGTGTCTGTGAGCTAATGGACTGAGCAGCCTGGGTGTGGCTGCCGTGTTGTTCCTGGAACCAGGTCGCTACACCTCAGCGGAGGCAGCATGACGGACAAAAACTCTCTAACAGTTTAAAGTTAGAAAGTGTATGTTTATTATGGCCGGGCAGCACGATGGGATATTTCCCTAATTCGAACTGCAAAATACACAGGTAATTACAAAGCCTTTTATTTACAAAAGTATTGAATACCCTAAATACAAATGCATATCCATACCCCTCTCACCTCCCATTTCTTGCTTTGTGTGCTAATTGGCAAAAAGGGTATTAAGCATGCGTACTTTGTTTCCTAAAATAAGTCGGGGGTCTATTCTGGGGTGGGGTCACCCAAAATGAGGAAGTAAGATGAGTCTTCCTCATCCTGACCTTTCTACCTTTTCAATGCATTCATGACAAATGAATCCTTGGTAGAACTTACAGTTTCCTGTGTTCAATGGGTCCTTTAAGCAGGAAGTCTGCAGCTATCTTATGTCCTATTTACCACATTTTGTTTTTCATTACAAGCACAGCTACATAAACATAAACCTGACAAGCAATGAGTTACTAAATCCGGGGTATCTTATCTAAGATCCGGCTTCTGTTAATGGTGAACAAAGCTTACCTATCTACCTCAGCTATTTCAGCAACTTATTATCTTAACTTTCCTAAAAATCCCTAATTCTTCAAATTTAATGAATCAAGTGGGGGTAGCCCCTGTCCTGACTAATATGTATTCACAGAAGCTGTAACTGAGCCACAGAACTAGGAGGAAAATAGTGCATGAAGGAGTTAGAAAAATAATGTATTAGGAATTCACTGTAAAACGCCTATACTTTGTTTGCTTTTACACCAGTTAGAATGAAAAATGTGCTGTGAATTGAATGAGATAGAACTCAAAATGGAACCCTTACTTCCTCCAACCTGGCAGGAATTTTCAGTCTCACTGACCCAACTCCAAGGCTCTATATGTAGTTTCTTCCTCAGTCTGAATGTAAAAATTACTAAAGTAAGCACTGAAAAGACATACCTTTGCAAAAAGATGTAAACTTTGATTTAGTATAGTCTTCATGGGTTAGTGGCTGTAACAAAAGCCAGCTATTCCTATTTTATCAGTTCTGACCTTATTTGGCTGCTTGAGGATAAGAGAACATAGGGATGGCTGAAAAGCAGTATTTCCTCTAAGCTGGCAGCTGTGACAGATGATGATCTAATTTCTATTGACTCTACTTGTGATGGTCAAACCCATTATTCAAAGAACAGCAAACATGCCTCTGTATGCCCCGGAGCCAACATGATTGAAGTGGGAGGCTCCAAAGGGAAGTTATGCAGTAGGTACTCTTAAACCTCTTAAGAGTGGTTAAACGGTTTCTTAACCATAGAAACTGTTCAGTTTCTTAGCTATAGAAACTATAGAATAAGTGGTGATCCACTTCACAATTAAGATGAGCGTGCAAACAAAAGTAAGGGCATCAAAATTGCGTGCTGTTCTGTGTCATGGGCTATTCATTGTGGATAAAATTTCATATAATTACTAGTGGCACAAGAGTTAAAGCTTTAACGGGATATTTCTTATTTTTCTAAGTTTGTGCAAGCTCCCATTTTCAGTGGGAGGTTTATTCAGTCTGTCAGATCCATAAGCAGCTGTTCTGTCTTTCCCAATGACTACTTGAGTTATTCCTTCCTAACAAAGGGTGAATCACAGCCGAAAGTTGCTCTCAATTAGGTTCTTTTATTTTTCTTTTTTTTTTCTTCCTTTCTTTTTTTCTTTTTAAAGTAACTTTACAAAAGAAGCAAGTTATAAATAAATATATTAAGTATCATGTATACTGGGTATTACTAAGTAGTGCATTCATTTATGGCTGATCAATAGCTGTTCTTCAATGAATATGACAATAAACAGATTAGCATAACAAATATCTGCAAAATAAATATTGATTCACTACCATCTTCTGAAAAATAGTTATGACTGTGTTTGCATGTAGAAAGAATTATCATTATTTAATCCAGAAGCCCTTTAAGTTCTTGTGACAGTATTCAGTAATTCTTTATTTCTGCTTGTCATGCAGATTAGCTGTGTTGACATTTTCCTCTTGTTTTTGATTTAAAGAATAGTCAGTGCTGTCATCTTTTGGTATCCACTGGAGATCATTACCTATATATCTTCACAGGGCTCTCTATATACCTTAAAAATTAATTATTCAATGGACTTACCTCAGTGCCCAGCTGAAGTCAAAACTAAACTGAATTGTCACTTTACATACCTGTAGAAAATGTATTCCTATGGATTTGTGTAATCTGCATTAATGAAATTCAGTAAGAAAGGGAGTACTGTGAAGGATACTGATCAAGATAGTTTGAGTGTAGCCAGAATCAGGAATAGAGAGCTAATCTCCTCAGTTCTTGCCAAGGTGACTTAATTGACATGCTATAAAAGATTTATTGGATGCTTTTGGGGTGGTGTGTTTTGTGGTTTTTTGTTGTTGTTGCTGTTGTTGTTGTTATTTTCCATAAAGCATATCCCTGTTAAGGAACGCATAAAAGATTTGTGTTTGGTGGCTGTCATGACAATTTTGCAAGTCAGTAATGTCTTCTCTATGCCTTGAACTTTGTCATGGCATAACACTGGATATGAGGAATACTGCTGCAAATCTTCTTGATACAGGAGTAAATAATAATCTGTCTCAGGAAAGAGTTATGCATTAAAAATGTCAGAAAAGTGGGTTTTTTCCATACAAAGGTATGCTGTTGTTTAGGGTTGGTGTTTGTTTGGGTTGTTTGTTTGTTTGTTTGTTTTTTTCTGGAGGGAGGGAAGGGAGTGGGTTGGGAATTAAATTATGATGAAAGATTTACTGAGGCATGAACTTTTGAGGGGGCTTGTCAATCAAAGTAAGAGGCTATGTTTTATATGTTCACATGTAAAATGACCCTGAGAAATGTAACTTATTACAAATCTTATTACAGACTGCTAACATAGCATGCAATTTGTCATAACAGTATGGACAAGGGGAATAAAGGTAGATGTCTTAAACATTGGTTTAAATAGCTGATGCTCCTTTTTTCTTCAGAAATACATATTGCATTTAATTGATTACATTTTTAATGAAGTTTTTAATGTAATTGACCTAAGGGCTTAGTAAGTAGCTAAATACTTGCAAATAAGTGACACCAAATACAGGCACAGAACTGAAGTGAAGTCAGTTTGTGAGGCCACAAGAGATATCCGTGTAGCACAGATGAACATGGCGACAGAAAAGAAGACTGTAAAGGACTAGAAAAGTTCATTTACTCTAGATAGGTATTTGTTTAATTTGTTCCTTTAAAAGCCTTAGTTTTTTAGTTAGAAATCCTATCCTTTTGAGATCTGTAATTGTACTTTCCTATCTTAAACTTTATACATTCTTTTCCATGAATTTAAGTTCAGTTTCTCTTATTACACCACAAGCTTTTTTTTTTTTTTTCTGTTGTTGCCACCAAAGACAAGAGTATATATGAACTTTTTCTTTCCCATTTGAAGAAGCCTCTCAAATACTTAAAGATTGCCTTATTTTCTCTCAAGCCTTGTCCTTCTGCACACCTCTGCCCCCCGACTCATAATCTTTTCAACTTTAGACTAAACAAAGCAAATTACTTCAGTCTTACTTAATTGCTTGTGTTTTGCAGATGCCTCATCATTCCTTTTTCTCTACTCTAGATTGTCTCCAGTTTGATACACATGGTATTTTTGAAGTGCAGTATATAAAAATGGACATTAGTCTTTAATTTTAATAGTGCTGAGTAGAATGAAGAAATCATGGTGTCTGATAATGTTTCTGCCATTTAAGTGTTTGTCTAATATTTGACTTTTAAAAAAAAAATTGTATTTTCTAAAAGTGTGTCACTGCTCATTCACCTGCAATTCATAGTCTATTGTAGTTCCTGGGATCTGTCTTGAAGACCTATTACCTTGTCAGTACTTTGCTATCTGTTTTTTTCCTGTTTGTGAAAATGGTTATTCCCCCCAAAGTATAGAAAGCTACAATAAACTAGCTGAACTGCAACCTTTTTTTTTTTTTAAGACCATTTTTTGGTTTACCAAGGTCATAGTGAATTCTGACTTTGTCCTCCATGAGACTTGTAGAGATTCCATCTTAGCATCATCTTAGAAAGCAGCATACTTTCAGAGACCTGCTGGGTTGCTAATGCCTAGTGGAGTGGTGTCTGCTTGGTCTGGAGCAAGACAGGACTGTAGCATCTGGACTTTGTAAATTCATTGATAGGGGGAAAATTCTGTGCTGAATAAATATCTTGGTTTGTTCCTGAGTGTGTGTTTTTCTTAAAAATACTGGTTGGAGTCTGTGTAGTTTTTGTTTTCAGTTATTTCATTTCAAGATGAAGTGTCATGGATTTATAATTTTCAGATGGAAATTTCACAAAAAAAATCTTACACCTTGCTTCAGGGTAGAGGCTATCTGGCAAAGGAGGACCACATCTGCAGTGAATTGTAATAATATACTAATCACTTAGTCATGCCACCAAAAACTCAGCATTCTGATCTTGCTCTCCACCAAAAAATTCTATAAAATTTGAGATTCTTTTATCTTTTCTTATTGATTGTCATATGGAGCTAACCAACCTGGAAAGGGTTTCAGACAGCATATTTGATTCCAGTGTTATTCTTTCAGTGTTTGATATTTATGGGTTGGTTAAGAATTAGTCATTGAAGGAAACTGTCATTCTGAATGATAAATAGATTTGGTTGCATGCAGTTTGTGAAAAAGAACAAAGGGAGAAATAAATTTTAAAAATGTTAATTTACTCAAATCTAAGAGGACTTTAAGCCTTATTTTAGACCTTTATAGACCAGGGAACAGAAACAAATGTGGGGGCTTAACACAGAGTCCAGAAAAATCAAAGATATAATTAGGATTAGACTTCCTAGCTTTTTACTTTTTGGTTTGATGATGGCTCTAGTTTTGTTTCCACATTTGTTTGTGCATTTAGAATTCTTGATGGTAGGGGTATGGATGGAGGGCTTTAGAGAGCCATACAAATCTCAAATTGCAATACCAACAGGCTTAACCAGTGAAGGGAAAAGGAAAACAATGACAAAAACAGCAGTGATGACAGGTTGAGGCTTAGGGTGCAATACATGAAATTGCTTTGCAATTTGCCTTAACTGTGGGGTTAGACACAGTTACAATCCTGTTGCACTGACAGCTAATTCCAGAACACAATACAGCATAGATTTGTCATAACAGAAAGAATATTAAATGCAGAACATGAAGCACTAAGCACCTTGTAGGCAAATCAGAATGGGAGGCTGAGAACTTGATGAATTAGTGTGTTTACCTTGGACCTCTGTCTTAAAAATTAAATGATGATTCTTTATGTAGATCTACCAGCAGGAAATGCCAAAAATGTTTAAGAAAGATTATTCACAACCCAAATAGTGGGTGCAAACAGAGAAAATAAAATAAAAAGAGTAAACCTTAGAAGTATGAAAGACAAATTTGAGGAATAGAAGTGGGAAAGCTGAACACTGATAGTCCTTATATTCAGCTGAAAGTCTGATTTCTTCAGTTCTCTCAAAAGCCTAGATCAGCATAAGCAAGTCTGTAGTAAAAGGGGCTGAAGGTGGCCCACAGTGAAGCTTTCAAACTAAAATAAGAATAAACCTATAAGGTTATGAACAACAATAGAAAATAGATACCCAAACATTTCACCAGACCATGAGATTTTTCAAATAAGAGGACCAGAGTAATAAGCGTGACACTGGGAGTTAATATTGCTGAGTTCCAGCACAGGGTGCTTGAGGCAGCAGTTTTTTGGTTCACCTTGTTTTTGAACAGCAATATTAAGAAATTCTGTAAATTTTTGTTTACTTGTGTGTGCTCACTTGCTTTTGCCTTCTTCTTATTGGTTCTGTCAGGAAAGATATTTGGAGGAAAAATACTCCAGCTTTAGAAGAAAGGAGGGTTTTGACTTTTCAGAAGTGGTTTGGTGTTTCTAATGAACTGATCAGAACACTCAGTGTCCTCTGCATGCATTTCTACATCTATTTCTGGCTTTGTAGACTACAATGTAAAAGTGTATTCTGTTGCTTAGTTGTATTTTTTCTTATTAGTAAGAATGGCTTTCAGATTACTTGTTCAGTTACAGCTCACATCACTATGACTCACCAAAAATCCTGCTTTGCCTGACTGGAATGCTAGACAGTTTCAGCAAAAAACATTCCCAGCTTCTTTCTGAAGACTGAGCCTATGGGTTTTCCTTTCTTTTGTTTAAATACAGAAAGCTCACAGGCCACAGACAATGTAAAGATTTCCCTCCTAAAGTCCGAGTGAGATGTACCACTGTAAGAATGTCAGCTACACAGCACATACTTGGCCAAGATGAGACCTCCCACAAGTGCTGACTATACGAGCACTGTTTATGGCGCTGAAAATAAATATTTTCCTTGGAAAAGAGAAACTGTAAAAATCAACACTAAAAATAAGTAAACTCCAGTTTAGACTAATCCAGATATTTTTTTTGTGGACTGTGAAAGCTGGAGTACACCAGGCTGATTTGAATGACCCATCTGAAAAACACGCTTTCACAAGTTGATGTTTTCTGAATTTGAGATACCAATTTCAAGTTCAAATGCGTCTATTTTGAATTCTTTATACCTATTGATTTTTAAACCTGTTTTCCTGTAATTGAGAAAGATTGAAAACTAGCTGACTCTGGGAGGAATCACTCAGGCATGAAGTTTGGTTCTGTCATGGTTAGCCCAAGAAACAACCTGTCTTGGACTGTAAAATATTTCGAGGGAAAAATCCCCTATTCAGCTCCCCTGCTTTACTTGCTGAAGTTCAGTAAATCAGCCTTTCTCTGCAGTTTCTGGTCAGATTTTGTATGCAAGAGTTTGCTTTCAAGATATTCACATGAAAGCCAGTGGCTTTCTGAACCTGTCTTTTGAACACATTACCTCCCATCTTCTTGAAAAAGTATTTGCTACACATTGTGCAGTATCACCATGTCCTCTTCCTATATGTGTGGAAAGGATCTTTTCAGTGCTGTTTCATTCGGGGGGGGGTGGGTGGGGGGGTGGGGGGGGGTGGTGTTTGTGTGGTTTTTTGTTCGTTTATTTGTTTGGGTTTTTTTTTTTTTTTGTTGGTTTGGTTTGGTTTGGTTTGGTGTGGTTTTTGGGAGAGGGGTGTTTTTTTGTTTTGTTTTGTTGTTTTGTTTGGTGGTTGTTGTTGTTGTTTTTGTTTTTGTTTCTACCTATAAATTCTTATCTCTGTTTGTTTGAACTAATTTCAGTGAAAATAGGCATATTCTTTGGAAAGTAATTAGAAAATTTAAAAACTTGAGTTTTTAGCTCTAGGAGTACCATATAGCACACAATAGATACTATCACAGCAACAAAACACTCCAAGCCTCTCCTACAGTAGTCTGAGGTATTTTTCATGCATTTGAAACTGAATAGAAGATAATTCACAATTTTAAAATCACAATTTTAAATCACTTCACTGCAGCACCAAATGTGATGAGAGTATCATCTAGATATGGGCGTAGTTATATGCAGGATCTGGTGTGAAAGCCCCAGTCTAAGAGTGCTTGTGCTCTCCTATCTGTACCTCAAAATGTGTTGACCCAATTTCAGATTATATTTGCTATCTGGTCTGGGCTTTTTATGTTACCACAGATTAAATAGCAAGCAAAAGCTTTGTGGTCAGCTGCTGATGGTTATCACTTCCCAAGCCACTAGGAGCTGCTGGAGCTTTTGCTAAACTTGTCTCTGCTCCACCTTACTTTTCACTCAGCTGTATATCTTGCATCATACCTACATCTTATCTAAAAACAAGATTTTGTCAGTAAGAAAGGTGGACCATGATGGTTGAATCTTGGGACGATTTTATTACATCTGCATCTGCAGCTTGCAGTTGATAGTACTGAGGATACATTTTTTACTTGAAAAAGGTAGTAAGTTAGAAGATTATACCAATTCTTTCCTGACATTGACAAAACTGTGATTATTTTATCTTGAATTCACTTCAATAGCTTATGGAAGAATAAGATTGTCCCCAAAAGGAATGAATTCAACAAACATAATAAATTAAAAGACAATAGAAAAGGAAGTGTAATAAAAAGAGGCTGATTTCAGCTTTTCTGTGCAGCAAGTCTGTACCTTAACTCCTCTGATCAAAAGTTTTCAGCCCAGAGGCTATGCCTGTCTCATGTAGAGATGCTCAGCTTCTGCACTGGGCTATTATTTTTTACCTTTTACTGTTTGAATATATATTCTTTATTCTCATCAGGAATCCACATTTTATTGCATGCATTTATATATTGATTGGAGACATCACAACTATAAAAAAGTTGATAGAAGAGATTTAAAAGAGATTTATTTAGTTCCTGAGAAACATTCTTCAGACTTTCTCTGAAGTCACTGATCCCCAAATCACCTCAATATACATTTCACATTACTGTTCATCATACCATCCACAGTGGTATACAATTCCATCTGTGCCTGCTTAATAATAGGAAGATAAGAAGACATAATTTTGGCTCACTTCTTTCCTCTCTGAATTACTACCTGTTTGTTTGGGTTTTGTTTATTTTGTTTATTTTGTTTATTTTTTTTAATACATAAGCTTATGTAATCTTCCTTCCCTCTGCTTTTTGTCAGTGTTTTCATTTTATATGAAAGTACAAGAAGCAGCTGTGAGTACTTTGACATCAGGCTATTTCTTTTTTAGTGTCCAGTTGTTGGTTCCTGCTGTCTCCTTTTTCTTAACAGCTGGCTCCTAAAATAACAATATCCTTTATTCAGCTACATGTGCATAGCCTGTATGAAAGCTGTTTTTCAATTTCTGTAATAATAGTATGCCTGACTGGTGCCTTCCTAATCTTTGCAGCATTGTTTTTCAACAATATATTTTCTATCGTGTAAAATTGTAAAATTCATGAAGATTTCCTTCCGGAGACATTATATTTGTAAATGCATTTTCTGTTTAGTGTGTTTTTCTTCAGGAGCTCTCCCTGTTCCATTTTCTACCACTAACAACATAGATTGAAGATGCATTTTTTGTGTCTCATGTTATCTCTTAAAAGTTAACTACTATAAAAGTGGTTGTGGTTTTGGGCTTTTTTTTTGAGTTGAGTATTTCTTTTTTTTTTTTTTTTTCCTTTCCCTTCAGTTGAAGCATTTTAACATATCTGAAGCATTGTAGGTGACAGAAGGAAAAGAGAGTGGAGGCAATCTCATTTGATTGATAGTTCTGTATTTATCTCCAATGACTTTTAATCCAATTATCTTTAAAAGATGATGTCACCAACATGAAGAAAGAATGGCAAACATCTGATTAGATGGCAGAGTTAAAGATGCTTTTGGTATTTAAACTTAACTTTTTCTGATAGTGAAATAAATATAGATTTGCCACAATTTTGCAGAAACCATACAATTGAAGTTTTCTGGAGGAATGGAGCTTCAGTTTTGAATATCTCAGTAAAACCTAAGAGATGGATATAGGTGCCCAACAGCAGAATTTGGCATCTCTTTTTTAAATTTCTTTTTCTTGGATAATTTTCCACTTTTTGCTCTATCAATGCCCATTCCCCCATAGTCTCTTAATGTCTTTTTCTCTGGGGCCAGAAAGCATCCCCAGCACCTGCTATATACTTTTCTTTGAAGTATTTCTGGCTCTTGATTGTCAGCAGCTTTTTAGATTGTTTGACAGCCATGCTGCAAACTTACTGGCCAATGCTAAATCTCTCTACACTAACTCTGAAAGAGAAGTGTATCATGACTGGAGAATATGGGCTTAACTTGATAGACTAGAGCATTCACTCTAAATACTGGCCATTTTAAAGATGCACTATAAAGCAGAGAATGTCAATGGTCTCTCTTTCTTTATCCTCTTTGTTACCTGAGTCTTATGTATTTACTATCCCAAAAGATGCCTTGGCCACAGGTTCTCATTCTGAGATCATAGGTTTCTGATGTCCAGCCCCAAATGTCAAGACTCTGCTATTGGATTGGGTTTTTTTCTTGCTAAATTTCATCTAAATAAAATTAATATTCTTACTTTCCAGTGCTACCTTTAGCCTCTCCCTATTTATTTTCATCAATTTTGTATTTATACTGATTTTTACAAAGTTCAGATCTGTACAGTTATTTCAGTCATCAGGAGTATCTATTATTTCATCACCTCAGCTGCAAGTATATGGTGTAATCTAAAGCCTTGGAATTTATCCTAAATGTCATGTTGCATCCTTGGGCTCATTCACAAAATGAATTGAAAATGGATTTAGTGTGGTCATGATTTCTGTCCTTGAATCATATTATAATGCTCAAAAGATCATTTGTTGCAACCTGTCAGGAGTAAGGAAACTTAGATGAGATTACACAGCACCCTGTCCAATTGTATCTTGGAAGCCTGCAGTGAACAGGACTCCACCACATCCCAGGATATTGTTCCCTGGAGTGAAGTGTTGCTCTCAGTGCAAAAAAACTATTTCTTAAGTTGAAACGAAACCTGTACCCGTTGCACCTTTTATTTTCTCTTTATTTCTAAAGAGAAAGTTTATGCTCTCTTTCTAACATCCTTTAAATACTGAGACTCTTATGAGGTTCCCACTGAGTTTCCTCTTCTTCAAGGAGATACCGCCTGAATCCTTAAATCTTTCTTCACAGGCCAGGTTCTCCTGCCCTTTGGTCATCTTCATGGCCCTGCTTTTGACCTGTCTCCAATTTGTCCACATCTTTCTTGAATTGTGTGGATCAGAACTGAGCACAGCACTCCAGATGCGGCATGACAAGGGCTAAGATCAGGGTGATCATGTCTGTGTCTCTGCTAATAATGCCCTTGTAGATGCAGCCCAGGATCTGATTTGCCTTTGTTTCCACTGCTCAGCTGACTCACGTTCAGCTTGTCCACCAGGACCCCCAGCATTGTCACTGTGGCTCCTCATCCACATAGATCCTAGTCAGTACTGGGCTCTTTGGTTATCCTGATCCAGGTGCAGGATTTTGCTCTTGCTTTGGTTAGACTGCATGCAGTTCTGTCCTTCCTAGCCCCCTGTATCACCTTCAGCCTGACCAGATCTCTGTGTAAGATGGCTCTCCCTTCTAATATATTCACTTCAACACACAGTTTAGCATCACCATCATACCTAGTGAGGATGATTTCAATTCCATCACCAAGTCATTCATGATGTTGAACAGTGTGGTACCTACTACTGATCCATAGGAGACTGCATATGACAGGCTGCCAATATGAGAAAAAAATCCCCTATTATTTCTCAGCTGATACTTCTAGAAGTCTGTACCTAGCAGAGCTGGTGTTGTTCATCTGAGTTTGTGGGGGTTATTTGGTGGGGTTTTTTTGGTTTTTTTTGTGTGTGTTTGTTTGTTTGTTTGTTTGTTTGTTTTTTTCCCCAGCATATTTAAAATATAGTCAGTAAAAGAGAGTGTAGCTTTTGCTGGTAGAAGGTAAGAGAGGGGAGGATAGTTTGCTGCTATGATCTCTCAGCAGTTTTGAAGGCAGGAGTAGTTGGGAGGGTTGAAGCTCAGTGTTATTTTCTTTCAGTTATTGGCTGGATAGAAGCGTTGATGTAAGATTGAGATTAAGGAAATTAATGTGATTTCCAAATAAATCTCCGTAAAGAGAGTGAGTATTTTGATTAGCTGCTGCATTGCCTTACTTTATTTTTCAGAACAACATGAGGACCCAAACTCAAGTAATGGAAATTACTGAGCCAAATCTTCCAGCTGAAAGAGAAATTGGGAGTCCTTCTGCTCTCCTTTCCCTCTCACATATCCTGTGTGCCCAGGAGGGGCTAGGAGATGGAGTGTATGGGCCTGCAAAGCTTTTGAACAAGTGGACAATCTTCAGAAGCAGTCTGGCACTATGGCAGGGTGTGTGGAGAGACGGTGAGGAGCAGGAAAGCATTCCAGAGGTGCTTGTGAAGAGGCCTGCATAACTCACAAACTATTGCTATTGGTTATATATATATATTGATATTGGTTAGATATTGGCTATCTGCTTGTAACTGAGAGGCAATGTTGCTCGTGTGGTAGTTCAGTCTGGACCATGATTCTCCGTCAATTAAGGGGTATAATCCACTACTTCATTTTCTTCCTCCCATGGAATTATACAATAGTTTAAGCTGGAAAAGTCTTTGAGAGGTCCTATAAGATCATTAAATCCACCACAAAACCACATCCATCAATGCCCCATCCACACACCTTTTAAATATTTTCAGGGATTGTTACTAAACCACTTCCCTGGACAGCCTGTTCCAGGGTTTGACAACCCTTCTGGCAAAGAAAAGTTTCCTAATATCTAATTTAAAACTCCACTGGCACAACTTGAGGCATTTCCCCTTCCCCTGTCACTTCTTACCTGGGTGAAGAAACCAATCCCCACCTGGCTACACCTTTCCTTCTGGGAGTTGTGCAAAGTGATAATGCCACCCCTGAGCCTCCTTTTCCCTTAAACAATCCCAGCTCCCTCAGCTGCTCCTCATAAAGACTTGTGCCCCAGACTCAATCCACTTTTAAAAGATATCCTGGAGCCTTCTCTTTCCCCATCTGAGCTGCCCTGGCTCTCTAAGCCCCTCCTTACATGAGATCTGCAGTTCTGCAACCATCTGAGTGGCCCTGCACTGGACACTTGCTTCACTATGCATATTTTTCTCTTGTACTGGCGTCATATGTTGGCACAGGTTTTTAGCTATGGAGGAATGTTGAGTGTTTTTTCCCGGTCAGGATCTTGGAATTGCTTTAAAAAGGACAGGGACCTATCAGAAGAGTAGCTTGGGACATTGGCATCTGTTTTGACCACTGAGGATGTCAAATGCGACTTTGGGAAGTGTCCATATAAACCCTGATTGCCTGCAGGTTGTTCTCTTACTTTCAGGTCAGTCACCAGGTAGCATTGTAGGCAGCAGAGGAGGGCCTGGCTCAGGCCTCCAGGGGCCACTGCCCGCACAGGGGGCGGCCCGGTCCGGATGAGTCCCCTTTCCCCAGGCTGAGCCCCCTTTCCCCAGGCTGAGCCCCCTTTCCCCTGGCTGCAGGTAGGGGAGAGGGGAGGCTGCAGCTCGGCAGTGCTGGCCACGTGCCCAGGGCTGTGGCAGAGAGGGCCATGGCCCAGCGTAATAGCTGCTAGCAGCAGAGAAAGAAAGCCTGCAGCTTCATAACAACTCCGAGCCGAGCCACACTAAATGAAACCGAGAGGTGGAAAGGAGGACATCCACCAGCCTCCCCCATCAACACGGCTTTTCGTCTCTGCAGAGAGCACATGGCCACTGCAGGCCGGGTCAGATTTAACCCTTTCCTGGCAACATGCAGCTTCCAAGGCCTAACCCTTCTCTGAAAGAGAGAAGAAAGAGACAGAGTGGACATAGAAAAGACACCGCATGAAGTCAGTGGATCAAGAGTGAAAGAACTGATAATATTATTGGACAATGGGATTGAATAAGTGGACATTTTTAACCAGATTTCTCCTGGTAAACTATGGAGAAATAGACTAGAAATAGGCCTTGTAACATCTTAATGTTGTTTGGGGAATGCTAGTTCTAATCAAAATTGGGGACTGATATGATTGAGATTTAAGTGAGAACCTCAAAGCCCTCGCTCCTGGGTAAAAATCTTTCATCTCAGCCTATGAGACAAAGATGATTTTAGAGAGTGATTTGAAGCCCTTGGCTCCTGGGGTAAAAGGAAGTCTCTATTTCTTTGAGATAGAGACAATTTTAGAGATAGAAAAAGAGAATCCTTGTTTTGTACTAGAAAAAGCATTCTTAAACTGTACCCCAGTTACACTGTGAGGCCCATAAGTAGCCAGGGGAAAGGCTGCTAATGGGTGGAACAGCACAATCTGCAAAAATTTGGGCAGTTGCAGATTTGTGACATTGGGAACCACTAGACTGTTGTAGTCTTGCGGCGAGTGCCTTCATGGTACTCTAGAACGACTCCTCTCCCAGAGTGATGAAGGATTATATTTAAATGGTGAAACTGACAAAAAACCACAGGTTGTGTCTCTCCATGTTGTTTTGTAAGAAAGTTAACACTTTGCAGGGGGAGAGAAGAGTGTTTTGAAGTTTCTTTCTGTTTTTAGTTTTTTTCCCCTACTTTCTTTTTTCCATCCTTTTGGTATATGTTAATAAAATTATTTGTTTATTTTTAAGCTTGAGCCTGCTTTGCTTTTTCTCCTAATTTTTCTCCCACAAAAAGAGAATAAAGCCCAAGACCACTACACTAAATTTGGCAACTAAAATTTAGCGAACGTGAAACCACTACAGCTGGGGAGGCCAGAACTGGACACAGCACTCCTGATGTGATCTTGAAGGGTCTCTCATTTGACCAGCTGATGATGATTTTCCTAATTTCCTGACCCATAAGGATGTAGGTTTTCTTTGCTCTTAAGGGGCATTAGAATTGTTGTTTCATACTTGAAAAGCAGGAAGGCCTGCCCAGTAGTCAGTCTTCTGACCAGCTGTTGAGAAAGCTGTTCAATGGGCTTGAAACCATATTCTGCTACATGAACTGATTTTCAAATGCACTAGGGCTTATGCTCTTTAATCTTGCTGTCAGGACATTCTACCCAGTGCAGAAAGCAGCTCAGCAAGCAGAATATAAGCCCCAGGTGGCAAAGCCTGAAAAATGAGTTAAATATATCTTTATGAAATAGCTCTAATGGCCATGGCAAATAGTTTGGGGGTTTTTTTACTTATGTACTTCTTACTCTCTTTTTACTTTTACCTACTGTCAATGAGACAAAATGCAAAGAAAGAGAACCATATATGTGGAGGCAGGTTGCTTTTCCTGGCAACTAATAAGTTTAGAATTCTTCTCTCTATCTGAGCCATGCCCACACAGATACATCATCATTACTTATATTTGCATTTTTCTATCACCAATAGGAAATATAAAAGTGCTTCGGTATGAATGCCTCTGTTCTCACACTCTTCTCTGGGAGCAGGAGTATAAGTCTTCTAACATTGCTACATATTTGAGAAGAGTAACACATGCCCTAAAATAAAATAATATTTAAAAATAGCAGAATAAAGCATACTAACATTTTATGTTCTTAAATTTTTTTGCACCCTTTAAAGAGGCAACATCCTGAAGATGACTGCTGGGGTCCTTTGCACCACTACTGATGGAAAGTGGGCATTCTGCAGTTTCAGAGGACCACTGCCAAGTTTAACATTAGAGAAACTTTACTTACACGTGTAACCATTTTTCTTCTATTAATTTTTCAAACTAATATAATACACGGTGTTTGCTCACCATGAAAAGATCACAGCAAGATTTTAGGAGGCTTTTGGAAAAAAAGCTGACCAGAGGATTTTAAAAAATCAACAAAAATTTCAATTTTTATAGATAACCTGCATCTGCAGCCACTGTAATTCAAGATATAGCCAATCTCTTCTCTGTTTCCCTGTGATAATTATGACATACAGGAATCAAAAAATTCTCAAATCTTATCCTAGTTAGATTACTGAGTAGCAGGAATGGTGGAGTAGAATTTTTGATATGTATTTTAATATAAATAATATTTAATATAAAAGGTAATGGGAAAACAAAGAAAAAAATAAGGGAAAAAATAACATGTAGGGGGAAAAAAAAGACTGTCATAACAGAAGACCTGACAAAAAATGATAAATAATTTTTGTTGGTGAAATTATGGTAGTGTCAGAATTTGATTTGTCCTAATATGTTGCAGCCTTCTCTGAGCAACCAAGAGCATGATGCCATCATACCAAAATGTGACTAAATACAGAGCCTTTTCTTCAAAGTGTTTGTGTTAGTTATATGTTAAACCATTATAAAACCAGCTGAGGTTTCCATTGTGAACTGAGTAGTCTTCAAAGGTCATCCTGTAGCTCAGTTTTCAGATCAGAGGGACTGATTTAAGATGGGGGATGGATCTCTGCTTGGGAGATATGAAGAGCCCACCGTGGGATAAACCTTACAGAGCACTAGCTAGGGAATGGGTAAACCAGAAAATAGTAGGGTTTAGAGTCAGCTGTTGCCTTACTGATGAAGCATATAGGAAATAGTTTGGTATTACAACAAAAAGGTGGAATTCAACCATCAGCAAAGCATGGTCTGCTCTTAGTTCCAGAGTTTAAGTTATGAGAACATAGATTGTCTATGGACAAAAATAGATGATTTAGACTTTAAACCTGAGAAGAATTTTCTCCTTCAGTGGCCTCTGATGAATTAAAAGGACCTTGGAAGCTCAGTTCTAAGTAAATGGCGATTACTATAACCTGTATATTTGCATTTTAAGTAGCCTCAGAGAGTACATGCCAGAGCCGTTCTTCCCTGTCTGTAAGCTATAGAAAAAAAGCGCCACATTATTTCTTGCTTCAGTTTTCATCAGCATTAAGGGAAGATGAACTGATGAAAGTGGGAGTAGAGAACTGGTTACAGATTGCTATGAATGGATAGATTTTGGAGAACATAATTTGGATGTAAAATTGATTGAAGACTGAATGCGTTCCCTGATACTAAGAACCATGTTTGTGGAAGAAACATATCACCAAGCATCACCAATTTAATACAGTCATGTGTGTTGTGTATTTATAATAGTCAGATTAGCCAGGGGACATACAGAACATGTATGCTCACTCAATGCCTGTTTTACGCTGTCTTTGAGAAAATGAGGCTGATTGTAAAGAGCATATTGTTTGAAAATACCTTGAATAAATACAAAACAGCAGACTGTATTAGAAGGGTGCAGTATTTTTAATTCTCTACTGGCAGGCTGAAATTTGGATTTGTAGTGTTCTAAAGCTCTGGTGTGTGAGCAGATGCAGATTAGCATATCCCCCTGAGGGACAGGGGATACATGTTGGGATATTTGACAGCTTAAGCCTAGTGATAAAATATATTTATTTATTTATTTATCTATATATTATCCATTAATATAAAGTTATTTTAAACAATCTTTGGAAACTCTGTTGCACACAAAGCACTGAAAACCAGGATAATATTACTATGTAGTGCTCTAAGAAGTTTATTTCAACATGAGCTCTTTTCCTATCTCTAAAAGCCTACTTATCCTGAATACATAACTAAGACAGAACCCCCCTCCCCCCCTCAAATTATATAATAAGAAAATAAATTGAATTATTTCGAAGAGCAGTTCTTGTTACTATCTTTCTCTTTCATCTCTTAGATCCTCTGTGACTTAACCTTGTATCTTAACTTCTGATTCCTCTGATTCTTGCCACTGAATCAGACAGTGTGTGCATCATAGACCAATGTTAACTTTAGCTGTACTTTATGTAAGAAAAGGTCTTTTTGTCGGAGCTGTACAGAAGCTTGGCAGGAGTTCAGACATAACATCCACAGCTTCAAAAGAGGATCAGTCTCCACATTGCCAAGTTCTTGGGGCAGAAACATTGTCCCAAGAGTGGCGGAGGCTTCTTCTATGCTGGAAACAATTTGAGTTTGCCTCTAGGAGTATTAGTCCATGTCATGGATTGTCTAAGAAGATGACCTCAATGAATATCTAATAAGCTTTTTTTCTTATCTGAACTATGTTTAATGCCATGTACCTGGTCATATATAGGCACAGAAGTGCTCTGCAATAATTTCAGTTTATGTTTCTGAATCTTCAATTAATTTCTCCCTTGCCCTGATGTTCTCATAAGGGAAAACAAAAGAAGACAAAATACCGACAAACAAAAAAAAAATCCATATTTTACAGAAAGAGCAAGAGAAAGAAACCTTTTAATTTTTCAAGAATGCACAGTATCTTACTGAATCCGAAAATGAAGCAAAAAGTAATTCTAATTAAACTTAGCTGAGTTACTGAAAAGTCTGAATTGTTTTTGATTGCCTTGTTTTTCATTAGCATTTTCCTCAAACTACAAATTCTTGAGCAGCTCAGGAGGATCTGGTCAGTGCTAAGTCAGCTCATTTTCTGCTCCCTCTAACAGGTAGCCTGGCAGTTTGGTCAAAGATGACTGTCAGAAGGAAGCTACAATTCTCACAACCATACAAAAAGGACAAGGAGCTGGTAATGTATCACAGGACAGAGGACACCAGCTGAGCGCAACAGGCAATGATCAACATGGGGTGAAGTTTGAAAGGAAAGGATGCAGCAGTGGGTAGTAGTCTCAGAAGAATTTAGGATCTTTAGGCAGATCCTTTGTAGCTAACACTAAATGAATTAATACTTAATGTCCTGTGTAGTTTATTTGTTTTGTTTTTCTTTGTAGCTTGGCAGTTTTAAGGCATATAATTACTTGTTTGCTACATCATCACACCTCACGTCAAATGACCAAGTACAGAAATAAAACATGAGCTTTATTTTACAATTCTGATGCATTAAGTAGAAGCGGTGTCACTACAAAGCATGATCTCTTTGCAATGGTTATATGTCCTTCAAAAAATAGTTTGAAGTCTCAAAACCTTTGCCAGATACCTTTAGGAGAGTAAAGATAAGTTTTAAAAATAGGCACAAAACCACTTAAGAATTAAATGCTGTGGGAGTAAAAGGTCAGTTCTCTCTTCAAAAGTTTAATAGCAGTAGACCGTGTGGCTCTGTACTTAGGCTATTTGTAGGTGTCTCTAGATCATATTAGTAACCTCAGTCAATCTGAAGATTAAAACAGGGGTCTAGTATAGCCAGGTGCCACAATTTGAGAAATTATCCCTGTCTGTGCAGAAGCTAGACTGCATCCCATGTAAGTGAGCAATGAACAGAAATATCCCTCAGGTTTCAGTGACTCCCACTGCAGCAGCACATGAGAGCTGTTGCTTAGCAAGCTTTGCAAGTGCTTAGGTGGGAAAAGAGAAGGCCCAAACTGGGTCAGTGGTGAGAACCAGCCACATTTTTTGTAAACCAGTACTAAAGTAAGTGAGAGTATTCACTGTGCGCACAAAATAGCGCATAAAAAGTGCGAAGATAAAATGAAGTAGAAGGTACAAAACAACATATATGGTTGTTAAGCCTTGGTACCTTTAAAGATGACTGTAAATTCAGTTTTGAAGACAAGGGAGCTTTTTGCAGCTCTGTTTTTCACATGGATTTTACATAAGACATGTCTAAGATTTGAGTTAGTAATATTTAACAATGAGAATATTCAATGCCTACCTGTATTTTGTCTTTTTTATTGAGCAAATTGTATTTTCAGAAAGCAATCTTTCATACAAGATTGTGTGATACAAGATACAAGATTAACACTGATCACACTTTAAGGCAAAATATTTGAAGTCCTCATGAAGTTTTTATTTACTTCTTGTTCAGGTTACCTTCCAAATTACAGAATAGATAGAAAATAGAAGATACCAGGAAACCAGTCCTCTCCAAAGCTTAATTTATATATATATATATATATATATATATATATATTTTTTTTTTTTTAATTTTTTTTTTTTTTTTGCAAAGGTATTGAATGGATTCTGCAAAGGCCTAGTCAAGTTCCCAGTATATTACACATAAGTCAATTTATAATTCTACCTGTCTTCCATGTTACTTCTTCATGAACTCTCTGGTGCTCCTCAGGCAATGGGAAAGGTGACAGTAAGTTCAGTTTAATAAAGTCTATAGCTCTTCTTGCCTCACACTAAGGAAATTGAAAAACATCTGTCTTTCAGACATGTCCTGGTTCTATTTCCTGTTCGGTGTCCTAGAATGCTCTGTGGTAAGCATTTTTGTTTGTGATTAATTCTCTCTTTTTTGTATACATTTGTTATTAATATTATTGCTGTTACTATTCATTGTCTTATCTCATTGCTGTTTCCAGTAAATTGCTCTTCTTATCTCAATTCATGGTCTTCCCCTTCTGTGCCTCCAATTCTCCTCTCTGGCCACCTATGTCAGGGTGGGAATTGAAGAGGGGGAAAGGGGGTGTTGAGGGTTAAGTTCTCCTGTAGAATTTTTCCCCCCCATGAGTTGCCAGGAGATTTTAAGTAGTGATAGTTAAGCGGTGCTTAACCTGACAAAAGAAGTTGATCACTTGGTTTTGGGGGAGGGAGGAGGCTCCCGGGAGAGCTGAGGTGTGGGCTCACGGCTCACAGTCTTGCGGGGAGCACAGTTTGGGCGACTGCTGGCTGCCTGGAGTCCACAGTTAACGGAGGAGTTTGGTCCAGGGAATTCTACCATCTGTTGGAGTGCCCAGGAATTCAGAGTTTTCTTTGCTGTCCTGCTGGATTTTGGGTCAGCCCGGGGTCCAGCCGCTGCGGCTTCTCCGGCACTGCCCACTTCGTCTGCCAGGGCACCGCCCGCCTCCCCCCCCCCCCCCCCCCCCACCTGCCGAGGACAATCCACCGCTTCCAGCTTCCAGCCATCAGCGCTGGAGCTTTCCACCGTTTGCCCTCGGGGTTCTTGGTTCTGTTTTACTGTTATTATAAGTGCTGTTGTTGTTTGTCTGTCCTGTTATATTTACTAGTAAAAGACTGTTATTCCTTTTCCCCATAGCTCTGACCGAAAAGTTTTTTTTTAATCTTCCCAATTATAATAACACGGAGGGAAGGATTTGAATTCCTCATTTCCTGGAGAGGCCTGCCTCTCCTTAGCAGACACCTGTCTTTTTCAAACCAAGACAGGGGAGAAGAGAGTAGTAGTGTGGTTTGAAAACCTCAGTGGGAGAACTAAACTGAGAAGTACCATTCCTAAATTATAACACTTTGTAAAGAAAAAATGTTATTTTAATAGGTGTTTAAACTGTATTTAAAAATTCCAAGGAAAGTCACATTTTTTAGAAAGCCTATAGTTACTGTATAGGATTAACAACACACCAGTCAGACACCACCTGTTAAACTGAGCTTTGTATTTCCTCTTAAACTTGACTGGGCTCCTTTGTAATTCCTCAGTGATGAAATTAATTTTGCATTTGCATAAAATTAGTAGACGATCCAACACAATATCTACTTTCTATTTCTTCGCCATTTTTAAAATATGAAATATTTTAACCTTGGTTATTTGTGAATGATTTTTTAAACAAAATTAGTATCACCTGGGAAGTTGACTGTGGAAAGTCAAGTGTGCAATAAAGTGTTTAACTAATCCAAGAGAAAATAGGCAGGCTGCTGTCGCAGTGTCCGTAACGTGCTTACCAGCACGGCTGCAGGCTAGCTCAGCGTAGCTGTCACTGCGGCAACGTGGAAGGTCGGGGCAGCAGGCTGAGCAAGCCTCTCCCTCCCTGTGGGGACTTGGATCCCCCACACTAGCGACGGGCACAGAGATGGCAACGCAACCACGGCGGCTGAATAAAGGCCGACTCTCCTGAGCAGGGTACAACGATGATTTATTGAGGGGAAGGGAGAACAGAGCTCCGCACTACACAACCTGCTACCCAGAAGAGCCCCGAATGCAGGTGTGCAGGAGCTTTTAAGGGAGGGTGTAAACAGGGGTGGCGACAACGGGTCAGCCAATTACAAGGCAGGTGGGTGTAAACCGGGGGGTGTAACTGCAGAACCGGGGACCAACCACAGAACAGCGGGAGGGGATTTCCAGGGCCCCAGCCTATCACTCGACGCCCTCCCTGGAGCTTTCCAGAAGCCAGGGAAGGGTCCTGGAGTGATAGACAGGGCCCCCAAGGGGAGAGAGAGGGGATTGACAACTTAGGAGAGAAGGGGGGAAGGATGATTGACATATAACGAACAAAAGGTACTTAACAGTAAACAGGTTTGAACCAAACTTGAAACGGGGGGTACATGGAACAAACCATTTACAAAACTTAGTAAGACTCACATATAATCTATAAAATAAACTGTGCACTGCCACAGGCTGCAATATAGTTTTCAAATGCCTGCTTCCACAGAAAAGGGGAGAAAAATTCCAAAATAACTACTGTCAAAACAACTGGGTTTTTTTAAAAGATTGCTGAAAATTAATGGGCCTATATGTACCATATATACTAATGCCTTTCTTCTCTTGCCCTTGTATATGTCTCTGCTATCTCCATGAAATCCATGCACTGTGATACTTGCCCTTGGATCACTAATCATGTC
Organism: Progne subis subis; assembly: GCA_022316685.1. Taxonomy (NCBI): domain Eukaryota; kingdom Metazoa; phylum Chordata; class Aves; order Passeriformes; family Hirundinidae; genus Progne; species Progne subis. The sequence continues at coordinate 82,121 of JAKJHU010001022.1, forward strand.
ATCAGTAACACTGGGAGAATAGTCAACAGTTTCCCTCAAAGCCTGGATGGTTACATTGAGTTCATGAAGGCGAGCTTTTGAGCAACCTGGACATTTCTTCTCTCCTTCAAATGAATTTCAATAACCTAAACAGCAAATGTGGTGTTGGCTGTGAATATACACTTCAGGGATATCAGGTAGTAATTATAGGCATCATAGGCAATCAACTCCATAATTTGCCTCTGGATAATTTATTTTAATCTGCCCATATCCTTTTTCTTTCCATCTCTTATGAATGACTTTTCATACTGCAGCTCTTACCTGTTGATGGGTAAATACCCGCATGTTTATATAGTGCTTGTGCTACTTGTTCAGTGGTTAGCCCTGTCAAAACCAGTTGTTCATGCATCAAATCACATCTGTCTGCAGCCCCTGCTTCTTCTTTGGGGGATGGTTAGATGCCTTGGTGGTGGTAACCTTTGAGGACTGGGCACATCTGAGCATTAATGAGCTCTTCTATGGTGCCAGCTGAATTGCCTGTGCAGCTCAATGCCTTCTTAAACTCATCAAAACACCTGAAAATGGCCTGTTCTTTTATAATAGGAATCTGTTACTTGAGTCCGGGCATTTCGGTTGTATGGGCACTGTGTTTGAGAACAGAAATGTGCATGAAATATGTAACTATGGACCATGTATATTTGTACTAAATATATATAGTATCAAGGGTTTGAATTCTGAGCTGAAACATCCTAATTATTATCTGATCACATCAAAGGCTTGTAAACACACGGTCATTTCTCTTTGATTCATATGTTCAAGTGCTTGTGTGTAGCCTCCTGCCTTGCTTTCATATGCCCATCTCAGTATCTCTGGGTTTGTGTTGGTGCTCACATGTTGTGGCATTCCCAAATCCTTCGTCCCTTTTCCATCCCAACTATCCTTCCCCTATTGTCTTCAGTCCTTGTAAACTGTCTGTGGACATACCACCCACAGCAGCTCCCAGGCAGGTTCTTTGTGGTACAAACGTAGTTTTAGTAATTTCAGCATGGCTGGATCATCTGACCTGATCTCCAAGCAGAATTACCACTACTGTTCAAAGTCCATGCTGTTCAAAGGGTCTCTATTGCATGCATTATGTAAGAATGTTTCCCAGCTGAGCCCTTTCCAGTGAATGAAGATATATTGTATAATCATAGCTAAATAATTCTAAATGTGTACTTTTGGAGGGATATTTCATAATGAGTAAAAACCCATACTTGATGAAGCATGAGAAATATGTACAATGGTAATTTTAAAAAAAACAACAACAAAAAACAACAAAACAGAGACCTTCTGGTGATTTATCACCCAGGACTTTTGTCTAGACTCCTTTACAATTGAAACTTAAAACACTTATTACTTTAACCAGTAAAATTTATTGGTTTAGCACATTAATGATTTCCAGGCAAATTAAATATTAAAAGCAAAGTCTGTGAAGTGTAGCTTTAAATGTCTGAAGCTAAGATTCAAAAAGAGAGATATTATCTGTGAGGTGTCTGTGTGGGGGTATGTGTGTGTGTTTGTGCAAGCCTGCCAGCACAAATGATTCAGGCTCATTTAAGAATGTGCAAAATATTAAGAACAAAGAAAGGGCTGAGGAAAGATTTGTCAGTAATGATAAAATCAGAGGGACATGTCTTCCTTCATCTTTCACAAAAGGAAAAAATTAAAAATGGCAAGAACTGACCTCCAGCTCTAAGTCCAAACTTACCAATTAGACTTAAAACATCAACACAAGGAAATGTAATTATAAAGAACCATAGCAGATGTTGCAGACCCTTTTGCAGAGTGCTGAACACTCCCCAGGCAGAGAAAAAATTCACATCAGAAGAAAATGAGACAAGATGGAGAGAAAGTAAGTTGTGTCTTGCAAAGTGGATCCCTGTAGGCTGCTCTGCAAATGTAAGACTAGATAAAAAAACATGGTAATTTTGAGCTCTCCTCTTTCTTGGAATAATTTATTTGTTTACTGAAATGAATTTTTAGCTCTTAATTCTTGTGATATTTTAGTAGCAGAACTACCTTTTAATTTTTTTTAGACAAAGCCTTGAAAGGCCTTCAAGCAGAACTTCTTGCCTCAAAGCAATATACAGAAGTTCTCAAAAGAGGTGTGTTGCCAGCTGTTGTCATACTGCAAAAGGGTAGCATAATAAATATTCATTGGTCAATTGTTGCAGATCTGAGAATAAAGTGAGAATAAGTTTTATTAATATTTAAAATGCCAAAATCTTTGTGTTAATAAAAAAAATTGTTTCCTTTAGGTTTATCTTTCTGTACATCCTTTAGTTCTTACGATAATGGTGTTGAAGTAGAACAGGTCTAACCTTGAGGTTAAAAGACTGGCAGTGCTCTGTGTTACCCATGTGGCAGACAGATTCAAGAGGAACAGAGGAAGACTATGAGGTGTGGCCTCACAAGAAATCTGCCATGTACTGTGGGATCTCCTGTTTTTTTCTGTAATCTACACATGTGCTACAGTTTCTTGCTGTCCACTATAAACCTCTCAGATTAGCTGCCAGCAAGGAAAAACACACATAACCTGGTTCTGGTTTTGTACTTTCTTGCACTGCCCCTGTTCAGAGATTGTGCCTGAGTGATCAGTGAAGAAATGTTCAGAGTTCTGGGGTTGTCTCTGTTCTTTCCTTGCTCAGTTTTCTATCTCAGCTGCAAGTCCATTTTAAAGAATCACAGGATACTCTGAACTGGAATCACAACAACCATCTAGTCCAACTCTGAACTGGAATCACAACAACCATCTAGTCCAGCTTCTGGTGAGTTTTGGGTTTCGTTATGCTAGGAATTTCAGAATGCTTCATGTACTTCTCTATTTACTGATGGATTTAAAGGAAGATGGGACTAGAGAGTTCAATCAGGATTCTAAGGGTGTTTGAAGTCTGTCGCTACTGCTGCTGTGTATCTTGTGCAGTAGCCCAAGTAGGGATAGTAGTAGGGATAATGCTGGCAAGGCAAGGCAAGGCAAGGCAAGGCAAGGCAAGGCAAGGCAAGGCAAGGCAAGGCAAGGCAAGGCAAGACAAACTCTTATTCACTGCTTTATTTCAATGCCCACTGCTGCTCTTATTTGTTCTTTTAAAGAAGAAAGGTATTTTTCCCATACCAAAATGAACTTTCTCCCTGAAATTTGTTATGATCTGTGTTACATTATGCTTCTGAACGCTAGGAAGGCATGGAAATGAAAAATCTCGTATTTCTTTTGCCTCTGTCCACAGCTCTGCTTCACAGTCTTTCTTTACACTTCCTTCATCACCAGCAGTCTCAATATTTCAAGGAAAATAATTAATGCCACTGGTCAAAAATATAAAGGTCCTCTTCTTACTCTTTTCCAAGTTCATATTTCCTCCATGTCTTCTATATTGTTCAAAGAGTGATGTCAGAAAGAAGTTCAGGGTTGATTTTGCTGCTTCCTAGCTGTCTGAGTCAACACAATGAATGTAAGTCCTGTGAAGCATGCATCATCAGTGCTTGGGTATGTTTATGGAAACCTGTGTAAGGGTTTCTTATGAGTGCATACTTTTATAAATACATCTATGGCAAACCCCTGTCCTTCAAGAAACTTCTCTGCTGCCCAGCATCTCATTTGGTTTCAGAAAGAAAATGTAAGAGTGAAAGCCAAGTTGTAAGCTGACCATTTCCCTTCCTTTTGGAAAAAATCAAATTTTTAATTGTATGAAAAATATTTGATGTACACTGGAATTTTCCAGATTGCTTTGTGTATTGTTGTGAGACAGAGCTGGTGCCTCAGATCTCTTCTCATGTCTTTCATGCTCATCTGAAACAATAGAAAATAGGATTTAAAACATAAAAGCATATTGCTTTTTAAAAAAATGTTTCTGTAAATAAACACAGTTATAAACTTGTGGAACTGGAAGAGTAAACTGTAAAAGAAATAAAAAGCAGAATATAAATATAGTGTGTATAATGGAATAATGAAAATAACCCTAAGCCTACACTAAAAATCAAAATTAAGTAAGAAGTGATTTAATGTCTAGGGGTTTTTTGGGTTTGTTCAGCACTTGTATCAGAAGAGAATTCAACTGATGAAGTGCAGCATAAGCATTAGACACTACTTATTAGATGGAATTTTTCAAAACCCAGTAAAACACAACCTGCATTTTAAGGAAGTTAGTTTACAGCTAGAAATATTCAAGTACAGGGGCAGAGGAAAAAGTACCACTTCAGCTACTTTTACTTACAATCATTTAGCTTTCTCAGAATTGTTAGTTAAACACTGTTTAGAGATCTACAATGCTAAACTAAACGTCCAAATAGTCCAAGTTTAGCTAGCGATGCCATAATGACTTTCCAGTGAAAAGATGTAACCCAAAGTGTGTATTTTATTACCATCTCTTGAAATCAGTTGGGGAGGTGTTTTCTTTATCCCTTCTATGACCCATTCCTCATAACTCTGGGGGTGAAGGGGCAGGTGCCTTCTGTTAATGGGCCAGCTGTTAAAACCAAGTGGGGCAGCATTCCTTGTCTCTTCCACAACCCACCCACCGTCCAGACGGATATCTTCTGTTCAAGGGCCATTAAGGCTAACTGTTGTAACGCATTAATTGGGTTTATATTGTGTTTCATCGGATTTGTAATGTTCCCCTTTAACTGTTGACCACACCCATCCCCCCCACTGGAATGTAACCCAACTCTGTTCCACTCCCACTTTATCCCTGACTGGGCAATGGCATGTCCCTGCCTCTGGGCCCTGCCCTCCTGGGGAAAAAGCCCCAGCATCGGTGGGGCCTTGAGAGATCTGGCTCTGGCGTGGACGGGAAAGGAAAGAATACTAGCTCCTGGACAAATAAAGCAATGTTTTCCCTCCCGGACAAAGAGCAGGCTCTTTTCTTTTTCCATCAGCGTTTGTCTGGTCTTGTAAAGGAACACAATAATTGGCGCCATTACATGCGGCTTGAAGACACAAGGTGTTCCCCAAAAGCTGGAAGAACCACTCGGGTAGCACACGGCCGAAGAATCTCACACAGGTACGTGATTCACGAAACGTAGCTGACCCACGCAGAGACAGACCCGTTAGGCTTGACGTTTGCTGTGGAGTCTCCGAAACACAGGATTCCACAGGCAGGTCTGCAGTTTTCTCCTTTGGACTCAAAAATCCCATCGGAATGCTGCGAAGAAGCCCCCAACCGGCAAGCTGCTCCCAGAGAGAGTGACCACATGTTTGTGGAAAGCTGATCCTGGGATCAGAGATGGGAAGCTCTTTTTGCGCCAAAAAGGGTCTGTCTCAGGCAAAAGAAGTGATTGGGAAAGAAAGGAAAGGAACGCTGGATTTTGACTGAGTACCACTTTCAGTTTTCTAAGGGAAAACCCCTTTAAGAGGCATTCATCCTCAGGGAGAAGGGGTTTTTTCCATTTGGGGAAGGTTTTTGCTTTCAGATTAAACCTTCAGAGTGCTTTACTTTCAGCAGCCTGAGGCCAGGGGTGGAAAAGGAAACTGTTTCCCCTTTTTTGCCTTTTTTTCTCTCCAGCAGGGGTTTTTTTAACTTCAGTTTCCCAGCCACAGTTAAAGAGGACACAGAAACTTAAAACCTGAGCCAAAAATGGGTGCTAGGCTGTCTGTGTCTCAAAAAAGAGCCTATTATCAAATTTTACGTGTCTCAGATGATGGGAAAACCCATTTTTCCAAGAAGCAATTAAAAATTTTCCTTCAGTGGTTATTTGCTCAATTTCCAGATGTATCATCTGAACAAATAAACTCCCCAGAATTTTGGGAAGTTGTTGCAAAAAATTGTCTCAATCAAGCTCCCCTAATGATAAAGAAAAAGCAAATTTTGCTCTTTGGAGCCTGCAGATTCTATTTGCAATGCAAAAACAAAATGAAAAGAAAAAAAAAGCTGGTTCTTTGTGGACTTTCCCCAGTTTCCTCAGTCTCTCCCTATCCTGACCCCAAAATCCCTTCCCCAAAATCAAATATTCCTCGAGAAACCCCTAAGCTTTCCCCCAAACTCCCTTCTTCCCCAGTTTGTAAACCCCGAGTTAGGTTTACTTTTGCAGGCAGCTTGAGTGCACAAAACACTCATCTTAGTGAATCCCAAGCTAGTCTTAGTTTGGAAGGGGGGGTCAGAAGATGGAGGGGACTCCTGTGTTACACAAAATGGCCAAAGCCATGTGCTCTTGAGTCACAAGGAGCCTCTCTCTTTATTTGTCCCTCCTTCCCATAATCCCTTTTGCAATCCCTTCCTCTCCCCAGACCCCTCCTTCCCTTCAGTGCCAGCCCCGGCACTGCCCTCTGCTCTGACTCCACCCCCTACCCTCAAACCTCTGCCCTCCAACTCCACCCCGTGTGACTCAAGCCTCCAGCCCCTCCCTGCCCCTGGTTCCCACGGTTTCCCCGCCCACAGTCCCAGTTCCCACAACCCGGAGGGGTTTTGGGGGGAGAGCCGGGAACCCAGAAGCAGGAAGTGATCCTGGCTTCTCTGCCACCCCTGTCACATACCAATGGTCAAAAAGAGGGGGTGCTGTCCACAGTAATTGGGACCCCTTCCCTCAACAATCGATTCAGGATTTGTGTAAAGCTCAGGCCAGTTTTGGACGTGAAAGTGAATACTTTCGCAGCCTTTTAAAAGCAAATTTAGCAGGAAATCCTATTGTTCCCTTTGACTTCTGGCAGCTTTTTTCTTCCCTCCTTTCATCCACACAGTTTAGGCTTTGGGACTCTACATGGAAAAAAAGATTAAGAGATTTACTCCCAGAGCTTTGGCAAAATCCTGAAATAGCTGTTGATAATAATAATTTGCCAATTTGATTAGAACATCTGTGTGGTGATGGTGAATGGGTCGCAGCACTCAAGCAAGCTCAAGAAATTCCTTTAGCTGTTTTAGAACACATTAAAGGGACTGCTTTCAAAGCATTTCAAAGCATTTCAAAGCAAATAAAGCAGTTCCATCAGAACCTTTTGTAGCATTTGTGGAGCGATTAACCCAAGCTATCAAGTTACAGGTTAAGAATGAAGGAGCCCAGGAACAGGTCCTGGAGGAGATGGCACTGATCAATGCAAACCAACAGTGCAAGGCAGCCATTCTCAGCCTGACCATGGAACCAGTGCCAACCTTAGATGACATGCTGCATGTTTGTACCCAGAAAGTTCCTTTCATGAGTGACACCTCAATCACAGCTCCAGAGATGCATTCAGACCACCACAAAGAGCAGCCACAGCAGACACCATGCCACCTGTGCCTGTGCCACAGCCACCACCCAAGAGAAGAACGATGTGTCTCCTGTGCAATCAGGCTGGACATTGTACATCTCAATGCCCTTTAAAGAAGCAATTTCTGGACTTTCGAGACAATGGGGGTGGGAGGTTTCAAGAGTTCAAAGGGAATTTTTCAAAAAACTAAAATGTCAGCACTCACTTGCCCAGCATGCCGACATAAATAGGGCAAATCCAAGGAGGGGGGAGAAAAAAAAAAAAAGCAAATGTTCAATTAAATAATCCTGTTATAATCAGTTCTACCTTTCAGCAGAAGTCACCAGATATGACCCTTTCAGATCATGACAAAAGCAGACCATGTTTAACCGCTGAATGTCTCCAAAAGCCTTTTAGGTTGCAACTGACAGAATCCTTGCACCTAAGTGACACAGACTGGCATTTAGGTTCATTGGATCTACAAGTGCTAGGCTCCTGGCAACATGTTGGCAGTAAGTATGTCATCCTTGGGGACACCAAATACACACTGAGAGAGATCGAGATCCTTCTGGGTCTTGCCTCATCAAACCCTAAACAAGTAGTTCTCTGGCTGCGCTGTGTTTCGCCCACCTTTGTTTCTGCCTAAGGGGCAGATAATAGCTCAGGCAATTCCAGCACCTGACCCGTTCCCTGGAAAATACAGCACAAGGAACAAACACCTTGAGGTTTGCCTCACACGAGTTATTGGGAGGGACAAACTCATAATAGGGTGTGAGGTCCATCACAGTGGGGAAGTAGTAAACCTCAAAGGAGTTTTGGACACAGGCACGGATATAAGGATTGTTCCAGAAAGGATGTGGACCTCACATTGGGAACTGCAAAATGTGGCCGGGCACGTAGAAGGTATAGGGGGGATGAAATGAGCAAAACAATCAAAAAGTGTGCAAATTAAGGGGCCAAATGGACAGTTAGCTACACTGCGTCCATTTGTTTTAGATTATTCAGAGCCCTTGTGGGGGAGAGACCTGATGGCCCAGTGGGGGGTCACGACTGGCATTCCAGCTGCCCCCCTGGTTTTTCGGGCTGCGGCCACTGAAGTGCGCCCGACCCAGAAACTCAATTGGAAAACTGATTCACCAGTCTGGGTAGAGCAGTGGCCACTCAGTAAAGAAAAATTGAAGGTGCTTCAGGAGCTAGTGGGTGAACAGCTAGCTAAAGGCCACATTGTGGAAACCGTGTCTCCATGGAATTCCCCAGTCTTTTGTTATAAAAAAGGCAAACAAAGGCAAGTGGCAGCTCCTCCATGATCTCTGTCACATTAATAATGTCATTGAGGACACGGGTTCTCTCCAACCAGGGATGCCATCCCCAGCAATGCTCCCACAAAATTGGAATTTGGCAATTATTGATATCAAAGATTGTTTTTTCCAGATCCCTCTGCACCCTGATGATGCCCCACATTTCGCCTTCTTGGTCCCTACCCTAAACCCAGAAGCCCTGAGGAAAAGATACCACTGGAAATTTCTTCCCCAAGAGATGAAAAACTCACCATCTATTTGTCAGTGGTACCTCTCTTCCCAGCTGTCCCCAGTGCGTGCAGCTGTAGGAGAAGCCATCATCCTGCACTACATGGGTGACGTGCTCGTGTGTGCCCCCAATGATGACTTACTGTCCCACGTGCTTGACCTGACAATCGATTCTTTGGTTGTGCAGGGTTCGAGCTTCAGGAGGAAAAGATTCAAAGGATGTCACCTTGGAAGTACCTGGGTCTGGAGATTGGTAAGCGGACCAATTTGCTGCCAAAATTGGTTGTCAAAAATAACATCAAAACTTTAGCAGATGTCCAGTAGTTGTGTGGGTCCTTAAATTGGGTAAGACCTTGGCTAGGTCTGACCACTGAAGACCTAGACCCGCTGTTTAATCTTTTAAAAGGGGGAGAGGAGCTAAATTCTCCAAGGACCCTCACCCAAGAGGCAAGAGCAGCCCTAGAAAAGGTGTATGGCCTGTATGGCCACCAGACAGGCCAACAGGTGCAAATCAGACTTGCCATTTAAATTCATCATTTTAGGCAAATTGCTACACTTACACGGGATGATTTTTCAGTGGGAAAGAGTGGAAAAATCAAAAAAGGACTGTAGGGATCCCCTCTTAATCACAGAGTGGGTTTTCCTCAGTCACCACTGGTCCAAAAGGATGGCCAGGCCACAGGAACTGGTAGCAGAATTGATCCGGAAAGCCAGGACCCGGATCAGGGTGTTGGCAGGAAGTGATTTTGAGTGTATTCACATCCCAATTGAGATAAACTCGGGCCAAATCACAAAAGCAATGTTGGAGCACCTGATTCATGAAAATGAAGCTTTGCAGTTTGCTCTGGATAGCTACACAGGTCAAATTTCAATTCATCGGCCTGCTCACAAATTATTTAGAGAACAAATTCAGTTCAAATTATCATTAAAAAGTGTTCAGAGCAGGAGGCCTTTAAAGGCTTTAACCATTTTTGCAGATGGATCTGGAACATCTCATAAATCAGTAATAACATGGAAAAATCCTCAAACTCAGCAGTGGGGAAAAGATATCGTCGAGGTGGCAGGTTCACCTCAAGTAGCTGAGTTGGCTGCAGTTGTTAGAGCTGCTTTTGAAAAGTTTCCTGAACCATTCAATTTGGTCACAGATTCGGCCTATGTAGCAGGTGTAGTATCCAGAGCTCAACAAGCTGTACTGAGTGAGGTCTCCAATTCGCACTTTTCAACTTGCTCTCAAAACTAGTAAATCTGATCTCCCACCGAGAGCAACAATTTTATGTGATGCACATCAGATCACACACCGATTTGCCACGATTCATAGCCGAGGGCAACAGAAGGGCTGATGCTCTTGCTGCGCCTGTGGAGATGGCCCCACTCCCAAACATCTTTGGACAAGCCAGAATCAGCCATCAGCTTTTTCACCAGAATGCACCAGGCCTAGTTAACCAGTTCCACCTAACTCGGGAACAGGCTCGGGCAATTGTGTCAGTGTGCCCCTCGTGCCAGCAACACACACTCCCAGCCCTGAGTGCAGGAGCAGACCCCAGGGCATTGAAGAGCTGTGAGGTATAGCAGACGGACGTGACACACATCATGTCCTTTGATAGGCAAAGGTATGTCCATGTATTTGTAGACACCTTCTCTGGAGCTGTCTATGCCTCTGCCCACTCAGGGGAGAAGTCTAGTGATGCCATGAAACACCTAATACAGGCTTTCTCCTTCTTGGGCATCCTCAAATCAATAAAAACTGATAATGGACCCACGTACACATGCAAGGAGTTCAGAAGCTTCCTGCAGCAATGGGGAGTAGAGCACAAAACAGGCATCCCCTGGTCCCCGACAGGTCAGGCCATCATGGAAAGGACCCACCAAAATCTCAAAAGGGTCCTCTACCAACAGCATCAGTCTCTAAAACTAGAAACCCCCCAAATCCAGTTGTCCAAAGCCTTGTTCACTCTGAACTTTTTAAATTGTACCTTTGAAAAATCTTAACTCACCAATTGTGTGCCATTTCAGAGAGAACTGTTAACTGCAGCTGAAAGCAAAGCCACCAGTAATGATAAAGGATCCAGCAACCAGGGAAACAGAGGGTCCGCATGAACTGATCACCTGGGGTCATGGGTATGCCTGCGTGTCCACTCCCTCAGGTCCCAAGTGGGTGCCAGCCAAATGTGTGAAATCTTTCATCCTTAAAACTGCAAAGCCACCTGCAGAGGCCTGACAAGTGGCCAGTGCTGCCTGGAGGAGGAGAAAGCACCAAGCCTTCTCTTTCTAATTATCATTATTCCTTAGCAGTGTTTTTCTTGACAGTTTTTTTTGCACTAAAGGTCATTTTTCTTTTGCAACTTTAGAGGTGCTCAAGGTCCAAACTCTGAGCATCTCCCACGGACTGAGCCTTCCTCCTTCTTAATTTAATAAAAGGGGAAATGTAATGCATTAATTGGGTTTATATTGTGTTTCATCGGATTTGTAATGGTCCCCTTTAACTGTTGGCCGAGCCCATCCCCCACACTGGAATGTAACCCAACTCTGTTCCACTCCCACTTTATCCCTGACTGGGCAATGGCATGTCCCTGCCTCTGGGCCCAGCCCCCCTGGGGAAAAAGCCCTGGCATGGGTGGGGCCTCAAGAGATCTGGCTCTGGTGTAGACAGGAAAGGAACTAATACTAGCTCCTGGACAAATAAAGAAGTATTTTCTCTCCCGGACAAAGAGCAGGGTCTTTCCTTTTGCCATCAGCGGTCATCTGGTCTTGTAAAGGAACACAACAGCTAACCAAATGTCTAATAAAATTACATCACCCCATTGTGAGATGCTCCAACCTGTGAAAGGAGCCAACCATTTCTACCTGTATAAAATCTGAGACTAAGAATACCTGGACAGCCTGTTTCCACTGGATTCCCAGGGGAAGACCCATCTCGCCACCATGGGACCTTCAGAGGAACACTACACCCTTCTACAGGATCATCTGTGTTCCAACTACATCTGTCACTCCAGGAAGATTTAATTAGACTGCTGCCAACACTGACCAACAGGGCATCAGGTTGTATTCTGACTCTGTCAATGTTTCCTTTTTTGTATTGTTTGCTTGTTTGTAGTACTAAATTTTTATTTTTTTAATATTGCTAGTAAAGAACTGTTATTCCTATTCCCATATCTTTGCCTGAAAGCCCCTTTATTTCAAAATTAAAATAATTTGGAGGGAGGGGGTTTACATTCTCCATTCCAAAGGAGAGGCTGACTTTCCCTGTGTGTCCAAACAAGTCACATCAGAAGTATTTTCCTACTGTTTGCTGGTGCATAGCCATGATTTACAGTTTCTCTGGTGTGATGTGGCTACTTTTTAAAAACCATGAATAATTTGCTAAAAGGAGCTGTAGAAATAAGGAGTACATCTCAGCCTGAGATGTGTTAGTTAGTATTGAGGGACTCAAAGTAAAGTGGATTAGCAAGCGCTTAGCAGTAAACATGTGCCCAGGGCTTGACAACCTTCAAATTTAAGGATGTATTTAGGGATTATTGCCTACATTAACAGCAAAAGAAGAAGAAGAAGAAGGAGGAGGAGGAGGAGATAATTTTAAACAATGTCCAGAATGTCTTATTATGTGATTGTTCCAAGGTCTGCATTATTCTTGAAAATTATTCTTTTGAATGCCTTCCCATTTTATCAGGACAGATTTAGTCCCTGTCAGAAGGCAACCTGAACATCTGGGATTGGCAACTGGCAAGATTTGGGTGAAGTGCTTCCTTTCCTCCTGTGGGAAAAATGGTAGCTCATGGTATGACTTACCATCTCAGGGAGAAAACATGATGTTTTTAATGTTAATAATTCTCTGATGTGGTGAACTCGTTCAGTCACGAATTCAGAGGTTCTAGCCATGGCTGACTGGTGGTTTGGATGATAAAGCTGGTTCTGCCGGTTTTAATACATTAATTTGGTTTATATTGTGTTTCATCGGGTTTGTAATGGTTTCCTTTTCCCCTTGGAAACTGTATCATGTTGTTTGTTCTTCTCGACTGTGCCCATCCCCCACACTTAAATGTAACACAACTCTGTTCCACTCCCACCTTGTCCCTTATTGGCCTCTAGGCCCGTCCCCCCAGGGGAAAAAGCCCCGGGATGGGTGGAGCGAAGCACTCTCTGGCACCAGTGAGCCACTGGGAAAGAGCTCCAGCCAGGCAGGGCAGGACTCCAGAATAAAGCCAATATTCCCCCAGTGAGAGAGCAGGCTCTTTCCTTTTGCCATCGGCAGTCGTCTGGTCTCATAAAGAAATACCACATCCGCCTACTGTGAAAGTATGCCAAATAGGATCCTTCTTTTAAGCTCAGTCAGTCCTTGGACTTGATCCAATTTTAAAGAGGGAAAAGAAGAAATTTTTCCATGGCTACACCAGGAGCACTTTTCTCTCTGCAGACCTTTCAATTTTTTTCTGCATCCTTCAAGATTTCCCCCCCACCACCACACTTTTCCTTTATTCTAAGTTGCACATAAATGCAAATTTTGGGATACTTTAGAGAAAAAAATCTTAGAACCACACAAAGTAAATCTGGCTCTAGTGTTCATTTATCCCTAAAGATGAAAAGCTTCATTTATAATCAGGAAGCAATTTGCGTGCATGAGGAAATTCAGGACCTGAAAATTATGCTGGTAGAGCGGGCTACTTTCCTTTCTAGTCTACTGCACTATTTATCTAATCAATTGTTTTAGTCTTTAATCAATCACTTTTGATTTAATTGACATGGACTGCAATCCTTTTGCTTTTTGCTCTGCTGCAGTTGTATCTAGCACAAGTCTGATCGTACTTAGAGTGGGCCCATTCATTTGTGTTTCAGGAGTGCAAAGCCTTATGCAAAGCCCTGAAGTTTTCTTTAAGTTCTCTAATTGAGTGTTATACTGGAGTTAGAAGCACAGGGACATAAGTTTCATGGCCAGCAGATAAATTGTTTAATTAAAAAAAGTAAATACCTACCATTTGTGCTGCTTCATCTGCTAGCTGTGGTTTTGAGTATATCTAATATTTAAATTAGTTGTGAAAATTAGACTTACTAATTTTAAATATAAATCTGTGACTAAAACCTCACAACTCTCAGGAGAAAATATACCATTTTGCTTCTTATATTGCTTAAGAAAGCAAGGTAAAGTGCAGCATTGCAATTGTTTTTATTTAAAAATATTGTAATTTATTTTATCCTGACTTTGAAAATGACCAAAGCAGCATTTCACTATACCATGGGAGTATGCTATGCATCTTTAGCGGTGTCTTAACATTAAAGCCTTTCTGACAAATATCTAAGTGTCTTGCACAGAATGTTGAAATTCTGCTCTTTTGAGTTGTACAGGAACTTATTGTCCAGCATCTATGGCTTTCAAAGCTGCAAAGGCTGAAAATTGATGATGGTAATGCTGAGCCCTTGTACTTTTCATAAAGTGTCTCTTCAGTTCATTGATAAAGAACATGAAACACTGGGAGGCTAAACAAATTATCAACCCAGTATCACCTGAGAGGTCACAAGCAGAACCTTAGAGAAGAGAGGCTCAAGTCACTTTTTCTAACCACCATACTTCACTTGACGCCTTGTCTCTGTAGCAATCCACCACGGTGTCAAATTTGTATCAGTATGGTAAGGAATCTTTGAAAACACAAAAAAGCATTCAAAATCAACATTGGAAACAAGTTCTGTGGCTTTGCCACACTGTTTTTCCTCTGGATTTTCCTCTGGATTTTTCCCCAGCTGTTTTCTCCTCTTGTGCAAGATACTTTCTCTGCTTTTGACATCAATTCCCATCATCTTCATGGGAGTGGATTTAGAAGTTCTCACCTTTGCTGTCTGACAGGTTAAAATAGCAGTTGATGTCTGTAGTGGTTTCACATTTGCCAAATTCTGGTTGCTAAATTTAGTTTAGTGGTCTTAGTGCTCACTCTTTTTCCACGGGAGAGAGACTAGGAGAAAAGCAAAGCAGGCTCAAGCTTAAAAACGAAAAAATATAGTTTTATTAACACACACTAAAAGAATGGGAAAAAGAAAGTTGGGAAAAAACTAAAGCAAAACAGAATGAAACTCCAAAAACACTCTTCCCTCTCCCTGCAAACTGTTAACTTTCCTGAAAAACAACATAAAGAGACAAAACTTGTAATTTTCAGTCAGTTTCACCATTTGAAAATAGCTTTTCATCAATTCTTTAGGAGAAGAGTCTCTCTTAGAGTCATGGATCCCACTGACGACCTAGAATGGTTGGTTCTCTTGTGGGTTTTAACTATCACAAAAACAGCCGCCCAGGGAAACCTGCCTTTGTGACCCATCCCATTAGCAGTTTCCCAAGCTGCTTATGGGTCATGGGTCTTTAATACTTTTGCATATTGGGGTGTCAGCTTTTAGAGATGAATAACCCTAAAGGCAAAGGACCCTTCGTCTCAAGGCACAGAGTTATCTTCTCACTTCTTCACTGGCATAGAGGACTTCTCATCTCTATCTCTGTTGAAGCATCTCATGGGATTAATATCACCTAGTCCATCACAAACACCTTTGCTCAAATCCACACACAAATCTAAACAATCATCTCCCCAAATGCATATCTTTCCCATGATTTAAAGGGATAATCTAAACATAGAGTTCATTTCCATGGCTCAATAAGAATGGAACAACAAACTCCTCAACCCTCTGTCCTAATAGTCTTTTCACTCTCACTCCACTGACTTCATGCTGTTTCTTTATGTTCACTCTGTCTCTTTCTTTTTCTCTCTCTGGGAAGGGTTAGGCTTTGGAAGCTTCATGTTGCCAGGAAATGGTTAAATCTGCCCTGAGTCTCTTCTCTCTTGCTGCAGCTCATGGTGTAAAGATTTTTCAAGGCTGGACTGGTGAGGAGGGAAAGAAGAACTCATGCCAAAAGATCAGAGATCAGAGCACCCAGGCAGTCCGGAATCAAAAAAAACCCCAAAACTAGGCAGGATCATATATGTCTTTTTGGCCCACCCCTCAGCGTAAATCGGGGCAGCCTCAGCCTAAATGGTGCCCATAGGTCTTATCAGGGGCCTGGTAGAAATCCCTCCTTGCTCCGGAAAAGTTTGGAGAAAGTAGTTGTTGTAAAGCAGTAACCACTCCTTCCCCTGCCCTCCCCCCTGGCCCGCCCACCTGGGAGCCAATAGAATCTGGCCAGGCCTCGGGCCACCTTCCCCCCTCCCCCTAAAGCGGGGGGAAAGGAGCAGGCCCAGCTTGGTGTTACCAGTCTCTCTCTGGCCAAAGAATAAAAAAAAGTGACCTGCAGGAAATCAAAAGTTTTCTTATGGATACTCCCAAAGTTGCAACTAACATTTTTACTGGACAAACTAGATGCCAGTATTCTGACTAACCTTCTGATAGGTCCCTGTCCC